>CADEPD010041611.1:0-14630 GCA_902829195.1 Fraxinus dipetala | reverse complement strand
ATAAATTAATAAAATTAGGCCCACTGGTGAAAGTTTTCGAGGTAACGGGTGTTACAATCTACCCCTAACAATAAATGTCGTCCTCAAAATTTACCTTGGAACTCATCAAAAAGTTGTCAATACTTGGCTTGCATCTCTCCTTCTCTCTCCCAAGTTGCCTCCTCAATTGAGTGAATGTGCCTTCATACCTTCACTAAAGGGATTACCTTGTTCCTGAGTGCTTGAAATTTTTGATTAGTGATCCTAATTGGCACTTCTTCGTAGCTCATACCTTGTTGTAACTCAGTGAACTGATGGTTGATCACGTGACTGGGATCAGGGACGTATTTTCTAAGTTTGACACAAGACGTCGTGCACAGTCAAAAGTTTTGGGGATAAGGCCAACTCATGCCTAGCATTTCCTATACGTTGCAAGATTTCAAATGGGACAATGAACCTTGGTTGTAAGCACTTTTTCCAAAATGTAACACTCATTTCATCGGTATAACCTTGAGAAACACCTTACCACCCATCGAAAACTCCAAATCCCTTCTTCTGTCAATATAACTTTTCTATGACTGTGTAATTTTCATAATGGCTCGAATTTTTTCAATAACCTATACTGTCTATTCAATTATCTCTAGACCCAAAATCTTTAGCTCACAAAACTCATCCTAATGAACAGACGATCTATACTTCCTTACAATGACTCATATGGTGTCATGTCAATTGAGGCGTGATAGTTGTTGTATGTGAATTCAATTAAGGGTAAATATTTTTCCCAATGTCCCCCAAACTTGAGGATACAAGTTTGAAGCATATCTTTTCAATGTTTGAATCGTTCGCTCAGACTACCCATCTGTCTAAGGGTGGAAAGTTGTACTAAATTTTACCTTAGTCCCCATAACTTGATGTAAAAATTTCCAAAAGTTCAATGTGAACCTTGGTTCCTATATGATACGATTTAAATGTGCACCCCGTGCAACCTATCTCATTTACATATAACTGCACCAATTGGTCCATTGAAAATGTCATCCGAATCGATAAGAAATGAGCCGATTTGGTGAGTCGATCCACAGTTACCTAAATAGCCTCATGAACGTTTTGCTGACATTGGAGAACCAACCACAAAGTCCATCGTTACACGCGTCCAATTTCATTCTGGAACTTCTAATGGTTCAAGCAACCTTGATGGTCCTTGGTGTTCAGCCTTTATTTGTATCAATTTACTTTTCGACATACTCAACTATATCTTTCTTCATGCCTTTCCATCAAAATATCGCCTTAAGGTCTTGATATATCTTTGTACCTATTGGATGTACTGAATAAGAAGCGGAGTGAGCCTTTTCTAATATTTCTTTTTTCAACTTCTCAAACTCCGAGACGTACAAGTATCTTTGATAATACAGAAACATATCCTTATCTATGGTGAAATCATTTCGCTTCTCTGTATTAATATTTGCCTTAATAAATTGAAACGACCAATCAACTTTCTGATGGTCCTTAATCTTGTCACAAAAGCTGGTCAAATCGAAAGTTCAGCCATTTGAGAAACAGCACTTGGCATTATTTTGACCACTTCAAGACCTCATTTCTCAAAATCCTTCTATAGTGGCTCTTACATGGTCAAAGCCACCATTTGACTTGTCACTTTTTGGCTCAAGGCGTCAGTTACAACATTTGCCTTTCCCGAGTGATAGTGAATTTTGCAATCGTAATTTTTATCAACTCAAGTGATCTCCTCTATCTCATGTTCAACTCCTTCTAAGTGAAATATACTTGAGACTCTTGTGATCCGTGTAGATGTACTAGATTTTTGATTGATGATAAGATGATTTTGAAAATACCACGGAACCTCGAAATTGGTTAAACAAATCCTTGATTTTAGGGAGATGATATTTGTTCTTAATGGTAATCTTGTTTGATTCCCGATAGTCAATGCACATCTTTATTGACCTATCATTTTTCTTGACAAATAGTTCAAATGCTTTATAGTGAGAATGTGCCACTCCCCATTTATATAGATAACTATACACTCACCTGTATAGAAATAAAAATTTGACAACTCGACCTAGACATACAATTGCACATTATTTTTGTTGACATGATAAAATGGAATAAGTATTTTCATAATAAGGTCCATATATATTCTCACATGATCACCTATGATGTTCATATATCATATTAAGACAAAATACTATATAATCAAAGTTCAACATATTTACATTGAGGTTACAAAAGTCTTTATTATACCATTTCAAAAGCTATACATATACAATATGGTATTCCTAAAAATATAATACAATAGATTTTAAGACCAAAACAACAACCTACAAAATAATGCTATAGGTCATCGACCATGTACATCGAACTTTGGTCCCGCAAGAGCTTCACATCTATCCATGTCTTTTATGAAAGTCCATACTCACCTACAATGCAAGAATTACGTAAGCTAATGCTCAATAAGTAAAAATCATGCATGCCCTGAGTATGAGTGATAGAAGTATATGACACCATGTCATTTTCTTAAAAACATCGTGCTAAAATGCATTATATTCAAATATTTGTTAAAGTCAGCTCAAAATAATTTCATTTGAAATCTTTTCCTTTCATTGGGCCCTTAACTCACCTACTATATATTGGATAGAACTCTGCACAATATCAATATTAATAATCAACAGTCAAATGTCCAATATGATATTGACATAATCGAGTGGATCATCCTCTTGTGACCACTAGAGGTACATCTGCTAACTGCCCCTATGATCACCAAAAAGTATCTCACCCATAGCGCCAATAATCATAATATCACATGGCACGATCGAGGGCTCTACTCTTCCGTGATCACCAAAGGCACATCATCTGTCTATGCTTCCGATCAACAGGAAGTCTAACTCGTGATGCCAAAACATATCACATAAGCATACCTCACATGTATTGGTGTCCTAGTAGTGGTCAGTTAAACATTCTATAATGTAAATTCATTTTTCCAATCATGTCTTGCACGATAGAATTTTAATGATGGACATATGTCATGCATGCATGTTCAAATGCTCGTGAATGGCAAACTCAATCAATATATTTCGAAGCCACATGCTCAATCATGTAATCGTCATATGATATATAATGAACTTCTTATCAAGGTCATATAAATGTTACGACAATATTCTATAGAATTGCACAAATATTATGTTCTTGCATTATAGTTGTAAATGGATTTTTACTTACCTTTTTGCCTTTGTGTGTGTGAGCTTTCTACAAAGTATGATTCAAGTCACTTTTCCACTTAAGGGCCGCAATCAATCTGTACTACCATCTAATATCAAATATAGTCCTCAATTTCATAAGATTAACACACACAATTGCGCACTACAACCATAGATGCCAAGATAATCTAGATAAAATTAGAACTTTAGCATTCTAAAACAGCACTATCACCCCTCTATTTTCCAACTTCGGTGTATCTAAACTCATATAATTGTATCATTAATGATCTAACATTTATCTAAATCTTTAGAGGCAATTATTGGACATGTAAAAGTTGAAAATACGAAAATTCTCAGATTGGACAGAATCTGATTTTGAGTTTTAGTTGCTGCCCCATTTAGTTTCATTCATCTTTCAAGAGGTTATAAAATAGTGTACTAATTCAGCTGCCTAGAACTTCCAAATCCAACCTTTTGTTTTCTACTTCTCTATGGCTTTTTTGCTTTCTTCTTCATTCGGAATCAATTGGGGATATGTCGAAGGAGTTAATATATTATGTAGGAGATAGATATAAGTCTTTAAGGAGTCTGAGTCGTGCATAATGCTTAGGAATGAAGAAATTGGCTATAAAAGGACAAGTAGATCAACCATGAGGTGTTCTTTGTAGTAAAAATATGATTTTACACATATCTTGTATAAATCAAGTGTCCTTGACCTATTTTATTGTTTTTAAGACCTATTTTACTTGCCCTAAGATCCCAAAATATTTTATGGAGCTAATTCCTTTACCGTTCATTCAATTACTTACCCCGTTGACACCCGATTCTCGACCGACTTCAACAATTTGCATTTCAATATTTATAACATCACACGACCCTTATATTATTGCATTGTGATCATGACATTTCATGCCTCATGTCCCAAAAATATTAAAGACTTAATTGGGGTTTAAGGTAACCTTGATCAATCGAATAATAATTTTGTAACTTTACCAATAATAATTTTGACACTTTCAAGATTACAAATGCTTAACAAATCAATATTCAACATCTCGATTAACCTAATTTTCCACAATAGCTCAATGTAGGATTCACCACTTAGGTTGACAAGGTCAAAGACTAACAACATATAGAGATCTTAACACATCAATGATCAAATGTACCTTGATAAAGGAAAGGAATTTTGAACTATTGATACAAATATCATGGCAATATAGATAGCAAGTAGTACATGAATTATATTGGGCAAGTGTGAAATATAAAGTTCGAGGAATTACACAATGGGTCGGATAAACCCTTTTTTAACAATTCTTGTATATGTGCATTAGTTCTTGCAACTCTTTCAGCACCATTCTATAAGGAGCCTTAGAGATGGGTTCAGAGTCAAGATTGAGATCGATCATGAACTATATCTTCTGTTCTAGTGTCAACCAGACAATTCTTCAAGAAAACTTTTAGCTATTCTTGCACCACCCTAACATTATTAACTAACAATTCATTATTTTCTTCATTTCTTATCACCGATATCAAGAATCCTACACTATCTTTTGATTGTAAGATCCATCGGCCTTTCAAAACAAAAATGATGTAAGAATCTTAGCATGGTTCTTGGATAGCCAATACATCCCAAGAATCACGTTAAATTCGTTCATGTCTATCATATACTATGATCTAAATCAATTTCTATCCTTGCAATTTTAACTATGTGATTAGTGTTTAACAAATTCCCCAAGGGGATAGATACTACTGAACGAAATGTGTAGATTCAACCATCACACTCAGTTTATGTATGAACTTAATGGATACAAATGAGTGAGTTACTCCAGAATCTATCAATATATAGGCTAGTAAGTCATATATTAGTATGTTGCCTGCCAAAACATTTCAATTTTGATCCTTATCCTACTCTATTAGTGCAAAGATCCTTGCCTATCCCCCTAGGTGCATATTCTTGCCTCTGGAGTGCATTTCCCTATTCTTGTTGTCTATTCTATTATTTTTGTTGTTCAATATCTAGCTACTTCTTCTTAGGGTAAAACATGGTCATGTGCCTTCGTTCTCCACACCAAAAACATACATTCATCCCCATAAGACAAGCTCCCAGATGGTGCTTCCAACACATGCCATAAAGTAGAAAGCACTTATTGCCATCTTGAGATGGATCTCCTTTACCCTTCTTTCAATAGTTCCAATTTCCTTTGCTCTAATTACATACCAACTTTTGTTTCTCTAACTGTCCATACTGCTACTTATTCTCTCCACTATCATGCCCCCTGAAATATGCCAACTGTGCTTTTGCTAATAGTTCATGGTAAGCTTCCAGTCCAAACACTACCACAACCTGTCTTAGATCATTCCTAAAACCCTTTTTCGAAATTTCTCACCTTTTTTTTCCTCTGTGTCCACAAAATTAGGGACATAATGAGAAAAGTCTTCAAACTTCTGCTCATATTTGGTCAATGACATTGAGCTATGTGTGTGAGAAACTCAGCTTCGTTACGATTTTGGATACTCATGTGGTACCACTTCAAAAAGAATTCTTTGAACTCGTCCCACATCTAGACATGATCGTGAACCCTTGACCTCTTTGATGGAGTCCCACTTGCATCTAGCATGTTTTCGTAGCATAAATGCTACATATATAACCCTTCTAGGACACAAGCAGTTGATGAGTTCGAAAGGCCTACCAGCCAGTCATCTACTTCCAAGGGGTCCATACTGTCACCAGAAGTGGAGGGACACTATTTCTTGAAATTCTCTACAACTATAGCAGTGATTCGGATATTTGCTGCAACTTTCTGAGGTGGCTAACATCATGGTGGTGGTGTTGGCGGTACCGTAGCTTAGGTAAAAGTTCATATCATAGCGATAAATTATTAAGCAAATTGTGAGTCGATCGCAATAGGTTGAGGCTATTCAGGGTGTTGGGGTTGTTGCGATTATTCATGGCTAATATTTGCTCTTGCATCTCGAGGTGTTATAACCTTGAATCAAACATAAAAGAAATTAAGGATTGAATGAGAAGAAATGAGTAGCATATTTTAATCATAAGTTCTTATTATTAAATGAAATGGATAAAGGAGTAACATATTTTATTCAAACATCATGGTGTAATCTATAATGTTACCTTCACTATCAACCTCTACTATATCTAGATGATTCAAGAGGTGGACCGCACATGCGAAAATGGTGATAATTAGGCTCATATCCCTCATGCCTCTCAATATTATCATAATCCTCACAGTTAATGGCCCACCTCTCCTTAAGATTGGCTATAGCTGGGTAGATATCTGACGGTCAAACATTACATCGATTCGTTCAGAAAAATCCATCTAATGACTTTTAAGGGTCTTAAGGAAATGGAAAACGACCTCATCTCTATGAAAAATGTGTCCATTCAGTATCGTCCCTTTGTAGATTATCTCTATGGCATATGTTTGTTGTATTAGGTTGTGGGTTGGGTCCTACTCGTAAGAAGGTGTAGGAACCTTAAACGATTTATTCTCTTAATACTCTTTCTCTTAGCCTGATCGGGCCCTCTAGTCATCCATGTAAATTAATCAAAACCTTGACTTGGAATTTCAGAAAATAAGACTTTTCTAATCTAGGAATTTCCTAATTAGAAGTTTCTATTTGTAGAAGTTCCCAAAAGTAAGAATTTACTTTACTAAATTTAGAGTGAGTTTGTTGTTCGTAATATTACTTTCATTTTGTTGATTTATATAACATGCAACTAAAAGGCTTCTAGGTGCCCTGGTCATAAATAGGCCACTTAAATCTCAGACTCTCCTTAAACAGTTTGTCTTTTTGTCAAAACCGTTTAATTTTGTAAACTCAAATTCAAAAAAACTCAAACAATAAGTGGAAACGAAAGTATATGAAAGTATAAATCTTCTCAATTGGGTAATTCTTAATCGGCACATCCTACTTAAATTGGTTTTTCGGAATAATCATTCTTATGCTATTATAAATAATGCGCCATCATAAAATTTAAATAGAAGAATAATGCTTAAACATAAACTTATTTCAATTAAATATGCGATTCCATATAATGTCTGAAATTTAACTTCAAATTTTATACTCTGAATTTCACATATAAATAATTGCATAAAAATTATGTATATTGCTTTACTTAATGTTTACGTACATTCGTAGTAAATTTAAGCATAATACGTATCTTAAACATTTTCAGGACGTGAAAACATATTTAGTACAATTTATCTAGTTCGGGGAGATCAGGACATGGAGAATGACATAGTAAGGTCGTGACTTAAAATCATTTAATTCTTATTTCAAAAATAGTGACTTATTTCTTAGAGATCATTATCCTTGGACCTGTTGTTGGGTGATTTAAATAGTTCAATATACTCAATCCCATAATAAAAAAAAAAATTGTTTTTATAAGACAACCCGTGCTGCTTAAGTGAACTCTATACCAACTATGATGATACGAATACTAGGATTCAAGTGCCACTAAAATCATATTTGAACAGTAAAATACACTTTCCAGAGCTTGAAACTTTATTAAATGATCTCGTAAAAATAATGAGAGTCAACCCATAACCTAAAAATTTATATTAGATAAATAAAAAAATATAGAGGTTTGTCTAAAGTAATATTTAATGAATTCTTAAATAAATGAAAATAATTTTAGTGGGTTTTCTTTTACTTGCCACTTCGCTAGCCATCTCATGTCTTGATTGTCATCAACCTTTAATTTTCTGAAAGGAAAAAAAACATGAGGGTGTGAGATAAAACCCAAATAAGCATATACGTTAGTGGATTAATATTTTGGATAGATTATAAGGAACTTCATGATACATAGGGAGATATGAAAATTTATACCGAGCATAAGTGGTATGGGATTTTCATGCGTAGCACAGTAATATATTCTGGTTTAATCTTAGAACATATATAGAGGACCCTATAATCAATGTTCCAAAAAATATAAAATATGCATATAATCTAATTATCTTGTAAAAGCACGTATATACTTGTATCTTATTGGAGTGATAAGAGAATCAATGAAATGTATTAAGACTTCAATCCTTGACCCGCGTGCTAATGAATGTAGTATATTCGTGTTTGTGTCTGTGTATTTCAAAGAGAGATGAATGTGCTTGCGGATAGAACATAAGATACATATTTATAGGCACCACTATGCTTCGAAAGTCCAATTCCAATGCAACTTTAAATTTTAAAAGTGATAAAATCCTATCATCATCTTAACTATATTCAAAAATTTGAGTAATTAGATAAGATAATGGATTTTTTAAGTCATCCACACTTCCCTAGTGCGTTTTTAGGCTCCACCAGAGAAGGTGGATGGAGGCTAGGTTTCTCCAACTATGTATATATTATAAAAATGGCCAATATACATGAAAGGAGGTAGCATAAATCCAACCTCCTGAAAGCAACATAACAACAAATCTGCAACCTGGTTTTCCTATCTGTAGATGTGGGAGATAGTGTTAAGGTCAAAAGATATGAGGTGTCTAATCTGTCAAAAAATGCCTTGAATTGTCCATAGTCCTCCACCCCTGGTGATGCAATGAATAGCCTCGAGTCTGCCTCAATCCTTTTATTTGTGATACCAAGTCCTATGGTAAGAAGAAGCCCGTCTAGAACAGCTTGAATCTCAGCCTCCACAACTCAATCAAGTCCTATAAGATGTGGAGAATGCCTTGATACAACAACCAAAGTGGTCTCAAATGATTCTCCCCCACTAACAACTCCATGTTGATCTTGTAAGACCCCATTGGTGGAGTACACCACAAACTAAAATAGGTGGTAATAGGAGAGGGAGAGTTAAAAAAATACGAAGAGGGGTGTAAGAGCCAAATTCCCTCGCCAACGTATCGGCTGAAAAACTCTCACTCGTATCAAGAAAAGAGATCATGCGGTAAGTTCTCCAAATCATTCGTCTGGTACCAGAATATCAATAGAGGAATGATAATGCGAATGAGTTCATAGCATACGTAGTGTTCAGAATCTCGCCATCTCTGCAACCTCTGTCTGACTCCCTTAACTGGCCGAATAGGTGTCTAAAAAATGTTCCCAGAGTTGCTATACTTGGTCAGAGATGGTGTTGCCTATGAAAATATGACTGATGGTCTCAATCTCATAACAACACTAACATTGGGAAACCAAGTGACATCCAATCCTCATTTGTATGATGACATCTACTAGTATTAGATCCTACCATAATCTCCAGCAGAAGAATGAAACAATAGGAGGCATAATGGTGCTCCATAGTAAGTGGTATGAATCTTGAAGATGTCGACCCATACAGGTTAGTTGACATGTTGACTTGTTGCTACCATCTGATGTGGTCATCCACACAATACGGTCTGGGCATCTATACATAAAGGATTAGCCCCAATTTGCCCTACCATAAGTGGTGAAAAAGCATGTAATAGTCATCAAATATCCCACCAAGTGCAATAAAAAAAATCCATCACCCTCACAGATGTGTACTGCATGTGTGGAAATAAAGACACTACCGTAATGTCGTCGATCCAGCAATCATGCTAGAAGAATATCTAGCATGCTTCAAGGTACCACGCAATGTGTGGCTTCATCCATAGTTCAACTAACTTCAACCTCTTCCAGGTAGGAGAAATTGAACTAGAAACTGTTGAAAGTGAAGGGTATGTCTCCCTACAATATTTACCCAGTAAGAATGGAATCCAATTCGGTCTCTATGAAAGGAACAATCGTATATTGATTTTTAATGAAACCAAAGTCCTCCAAACCATAATCTATCATCATATCAGAGAAATCAATAGTACCTCTGTTACGAGTGTTGTGACTAGTGTGCTCACCATCATGTACGATAACATTAAAGTCTCTACAAAATCGGTAAGGGTCATCCATATTGAGGAAAATGTGGTAAAGACCCGTCCACAAGTCCCTCCTAACTGTCGGATCAGAGGAAGCAAAGACATGAGTCAAGTAAATAGGACATGCAAGTCTAGAATCCTCAACTCTAATATGCAAGAACTAGGAGTAACCATCAATAATAGTAACAGTAGTCCACACGTTCTAGAAAGTTCAAATCTTATTTGACTCAATTTGAACTTCAGCGTTGAAGAGCATATATTGTCAAATATATTCAATTCTATGCTGAAGAACAAAGGTCTCAAATATGACCAAGAGAAAAACTTAATTGAGCTGTTTAAGTCTCTTCAAGCGCCAGCGAGTAGCTACACTACCTATACCTCTCACATTTCATACACATTACACTTATAAGGATGGGGAATGTGAAGAGGTATCTCATTATCGACTCGTTTTCACAATCCTAGGAAATGGGGTGTCGTAACTTTTCGGTTTTTCTTCCGACCAACTTGAACAAAACCATCATTCTCTGTCATCTCATCCATACCTGCCAAGTTGTCGAGAAAAGATTTGCGAAAAGGCCCTGCTGTGGACCTTGATCTCTCCACATTCTACTGTCAAGTAGGAGGAATAATAATCAAGGGATACTGAGTCCTGCCTGGAATAGGACCTGTAATATGTGCTGTTACAGTAGCTGTATCCTTTGAGTCAACTGGTATATGTGGCCTCTGAATCATATAATCCACAAGGAAATCAAAATATGAAGTACAAACTGGTCTGGTAGCCTGATACACGATTATATCACTGGAGATCAGAAGTTGATTTGTCAATACAAAGCTAGAGCCCAATGACCTCAGTTATTGTAAACAATGCACTCTTAACATGAAAATGAATAGGAAGCAAAGTAAATGAGACCCAGACATGAGCAATAAGAACTTCAGGTTTTGGGCTTAAATTGGGAGTCCATTTTATGATCCTCATAGGACAACTATCAATATACTAGGTGGGTTTGAAGAATAATCGTGAATAGTAATCCTCGTACACTAAATGAATAGTAATGTGTAGATCATCAATAAGTCCAATCTCATAATCGCCAATAAACCCAAAGCGCATAAAACCTATAGGCCTAAGCCAAGAACTGCTCATCTGACTCGTCGAAAAATACAGCAGTCTCACCATGATGAATGTACTTTGTGACCAAACTGTGATGTCTGGAATCCTCAGGAGCTCGAAGAACATGCGCGAATGATTTTCTCTAACTCCTTTCAGCCTGAGTAATAGCAGGTCGACAATTGAGTATAGCAGCATAAGATTGGAGGTTGAGCCACTCCAATAACTCTATATGAGGAAATATATGGTCTAGGTGAGACCAAGGCATTGGAAACACCGAGCTGAGGATGTGCGTGGAGGCTATATGATCAGTTTTGAGAAGGACCCGTGAAAGAGGTTCAAAATTGGAAGTGAGTTTCGCCATGTTATTGATCGATGATTGAGCCACTATAGGATCATTAGAAGGTATAGAAACCATTGGAGGTACCATCGTTCGATGGGTATCACTTATACAACCGAAATTTTGAATTGAAGGAAACTCGACTAGCATGGGTTGGGGGAGTAATTGGGGATCAAATGGCCATAAATTCCTTCAATTGAATCATTACCCATATCTGTAATAGCCTCTACACCATGCATTTTGGTTGAATTTTGAACATTAACGTCATGAACATCATCAATTGGAATCATATAATCATCACGCTTTCCTTGAGATTGGCCGATTTCAATCCATCAATTTCATTGTTATTTAGATCAGTTGGTGGTTGACCCATTGAATTACCATCAGAAATTGATGTTCTGAAAGTAGAATTGATAGTTTGGATCAACTTAAATTCATCAATTTTGTTAGGGCAAAATTTATCACATAACTCACGAACTACCTTCAAGAGTTCCGCCGATTCTGGACCAAATTGAGGGTGACCCATAGTATGATTAAATGTGCCTAGTTGAGAGGAGTTGGGTGGTGGTGGTCCCAGATCTAAGAGTTGCCAGAGGTCATGCAGTGATTGGGGTTGTTTTCGGCGATTATACGGCCAGGTGGTTGTCATAGGTTGTAGAGGGAGGTGAGGGGATGCTAGTGGTGTTGGACAGAAATTAGTTTCATCAAATTTCGGCCTCCATTTAATTTTGAGTCTCCGAATAATTTTCTTAACATGATGATCAGTCTGATAGTCCCAACAAAATATTCACGAGACCTTTTAGATTATGAGCAAATTAGAATAAAAGATTTTCTTGAGCCTTTAAAATGGTTTTAGTCTCCTTTTTGAAGTGTTCGAACACTTGAAGAGTAAGACTAGGTAAAACATTCTCTTTAAGTCCAAAATATTCGAACCATTTTGAAACCAGGAGAACAATTTTGATGAAAAAGTATGAACTAAGAATGAGTAACTGGTTTAAAGTAAAATATATTAAATTAGGCTTCTTGGTAATCAAAATAATTGAAAAGAGATTCGAATGAATTGTTTTTTGAAAGACGCATTCTATTCATTTTCCAGTGATCATGTCCCCAGTTTTCGAATGATAGTACCTTTGAATTGAAATTTTCGAAAAATCAATATAATTTTTGTTATGTTGATTTTGAGTATGAGTTATTATGGCTGATCCGGATTTAATAAGGATAGCTTCATAATAATATCTGAATTTTTTTGATTTAATTGGCATGTATTGAAAGTTTTTGGGGAAAATGTTTTGAAGGCATTTTTCAAGAGATGAATACCTATGAATCTAAGATAATTCCATCTCGAAAATAGGAATATTGTCAGATTTAGTAAATATTGAAAGGTTGAGGGAGGATTGATATCTAGTAATTTTCCAAATCCTATTTGGAGGACTTTTCTAAAATTTGATAGGTTTTCTTTAGAAGATTCAGAAGATGGAGTTTTTTAGGCTAAAGTGGTCTTTTTAGAGGTAGAAGAGCTATGCTTTGCAAATTTTGAACCTCTGAATGATTTTTGAATGTAATCATTGATTGAACAAATTAGAATTTGAATCTTTTTCTTATCCCTACTTCTTTGAATAAGAGGATTCCATATTTTCTTTTTGAATATCTCACTCAATTTGAATAACTCTATAATTTTTTCTCAATATTTCCTCTCTTTTGTAAGGAAATCTGCAAAAAAGATTGAAGATCCCTATATATATAGAATTTCAAAATTAAAACATGACAAAATAGCTTGCCATCTGACAAAAATTTGTTTGGAAACAAAATTTTTGACATCTTTTGATGCTTTACAGCTTGTTTTTAAAATATTTTTTATTGATTAAATCATCGTGAAACTATGAAATACAAAAAGAAAATGATAAAATTTTCTTTTTGATAGTTGAATAATTCTTTTGGGGGCTGTCCAAACACCAGAATTAAATCGTAATAACCGTTCTTGACTACTCATTCGGAATCTATTTGAAAACACCACCGAAACTAATGTTTGACGCATCAATTTCGACAATAATAATGCAGTGGGGTCTAATATTAACAAACATGGAATGCTTTTGATAGCATTTTTTTTTTTTTACCTTTTTAATGGCCATAGTGTGCTCATGATTCCATGGGACTGGATTTTTTTGTAATCTTTTGAAAAGAGGTGCACATTCCTTATCTCTTTAATAACGTCTCCTACATGATTGATACATCCTAAAAATCTTTGAAAATTGTTTTTATCTAAAATTTCATTAGGAAAATTATCTATGAAATCTAGACTTCTTTGAATTTGAGTAATGGTTCCTAGATAAATATTATGTCCTAAAATTGCTAAACCATTAATTTTGATGATATGAATGAATGTATTTAAATGTTTAAAATGTTGTTCTAAGCTGATTAAAATATCATCAATATAAACAATAATAAAGTTTGCATAAAGATTGAAAATATCATTTATACTCTTTTGAAATTCAAAAGGAGTATTTTTGAGACCGGATGGCATTACATTCCATTCATATTGGCCAAAAAGAACATTGAATGTAGTCTTATAGTGATCTTCTTCTTTTATTTGAATCTGCCCGAATCTTGACTTCATATCAAATTTAGAAAAGATCACAGCTTTGAATAATCTATTTAATAGGTCTTTCTTTTGAGGTAATGGATAACTAACGAGGGACTCCTCGTCCAATTTTAAAGAAATTATTGACACAAAATGCCGTACAACTCCATGGTGATTTACTTGGATGGATAACTTTCTTATCCAGTAAATCATTGATCTCCTTGATACAGTGATCAAGTAATTCTTTATTCATTTGAATATGATGGAATTTTGTTGGGATCTTTGATTAATGGAAATCATGATTGTATGGTAGGGACACAACATGCATTTTTCTACACCACAAAACATTTGGAATAGTGAAGCATATCTCATCCTCGAAACACTTTTAAAAAAGAAATATTTGCTTTTGAAAAGAGGAATCTTTCAACTGTTCCTCGATTCTTTGCAATCTTATCTCTTCTTTTAAAAATTGAATATGTTTTTTGTTAAAATTAATAATATTAATAATTTTTGAAATAGAGGCTTCTTTCAAAGAATTAACATTTTTATAAGAAGGAGGATTTGTAAATTTGAAAATAAT
>CADEPD010041583.1:0-11588 GCA_902829195.1 Fraxinus dipetala | reverse complement strand
CCATGTTGTCATAATGTACATTTTCATTTTGAGTAAATTTTTCCATGTTATGAACATTTTGTAAGTTTACCTATTCAACAACATCCTGATTGATTTCACCAAGCAATGCGCGCATGGTTCGATGACTCTACTTTGTCATTGGCTCATAGCGACTTTGACTTTGCCCTTCTGATTGCGGAGTACTTTGCTACTCTTCGTATCGTTCGACCGCAGACTGGACTACTCGTTGGCTTACTGGCTCATTGTTAGAGTTTTTCTGAGGCATATTGTTTCACCGTTCGTATCTTCAAACACCAAATGTCCCACTAGGCTTGCCAAATTATTTTGCGCGAAAATCGTTAACAATTAAAAAGAAGGTTCAGACGATCGTTTAAGGAACAAACCTCTCGAGACAAAATCCCAACGAGGGGTGCTTTATTTATGAAGAGTAGAATTTACAAGAAACAAAACACCTCCAAGGGGCACAAGCACACAAGTAAATTGAAAGCTTTAACGGGAAAAATAAAGGCATGAAATTACCTAATTCTCTGTTTGAGAGTTGATTGATCGGGGTCCCTTCTTCTGTGCTCTCTTTTCTCCTTTATACACCATTCGACAGTTGTTGTATAACCGTTTGGAATTGATCGCCCTACAACTACCCACCTTCTCCATTATAGATGGTTGTCAAAAAAACTGTTTATAACCGCTACCACTTCTCCCATTATTTAATTTCTTGCACCGAGATTCATGGATTATGGGATGAACCGTTTTAATAAACTGTCCATCGCTTTAAATAGTAATAAGACATTATCCTCGCCCATATCTTGAGCGTCTCACAGGTTTGAGCGACGAGAGTTCTTTGTCACTTAGGCGTCTTGCAGGCTTGAGCCACAACGGGCCTTCACTACTCGGACGTATATCAGGCTTGGTCAATGATGGGCTTTAGTTACATAACTCCGTCTTAGGCTTTCACATGATCTTGTTTGAATCCATCCTTTGAATTCCTTAGCTGGGCTTCATTCTCTAGGCCATTTAATTGGGCCTTATTATTTTTGTATGTCAATAGTTTCCTTTCAATGGCAGCCAGCCTTTGCCACTTCGTTGCCATCTTGATGAGTCTTCTGGAATTAATCATCTTGATTTTTTATGTCTTTTGAATGGAAATATGAGATTAGGATTCTTTCTCTGATATAGAAAACACTGGAATGATATTGTTTGTGTTGTGTTGCGAAATCGTTCTCTCTTTTCCACATTTATTTTCTGTGAATATATATTTTTTAACAAAGGTATTCAAGCCCTTCCTCAAGAATTCGAATGCTCGATTCATCTTTTTAAGTGATTCATAAGTTGATCAACTTCTCCATCTTCTTCTATGTTTGTTTCGTGACTGATGAGTGAGTGCAAGACAGCATCCACCTTGCTGAACTCATTTGATTCTGTTATTTCAACTTGACTGGATACTTTCTTGGTGTGCATCAGCTTAGATATCAGAGACCGACCATTCTGCCTCGATGCAACCTGATTTGTCCAGGACATGTAGCCCAACAGAGACTCTAGCGTGGCCATACTTACTGATTCAGCTTCCTTTAACAAATAAAAAACCGCCATTTTTCTTGTTCATGTTTCATGTTTCATGTCAAAGGCTTGGTAATTGTGTTTGTTACTGACTTTAAGAGACTTTTTAATCATCTTTTTCAAGTTCGTTCTGGATGTCAGGTAGACACAGAAATCATTTCCCTTCTTCTGAGAGCAGAAAGAAGGTCTTGTACATGTTGCTTTGTATGGGAGTAAAGATCTTTAGCAGTTGCACAAGAATCCAATAGCCTGATATGCCCATCCAAGATTTCATCAACGCGCTTATCTTGGAACTCTGTGTGAAATTATTCTTTGAATGTGAGGAAACAAAAGCAACTTGTCAATATTCTCATACAAGTTACCGAGAAAACTCATCATGTCTCTCATTGAAGACAATGATGAAGGGGGTAGCAGCTGAAGCTCGTAATTTGGACAAGTCGTAAAATTGAGTGATGGAAGGATGTGATCCAAAGGGAAAGCTAAGAGAACGGACATGGTAAAGGGCTTCTGATCTCAAAGGTGATGCTGCCAATTTCTGTGTTCTTTGTGTGTTGGTGTTCCTCTCTCATTAGCTCGGTGTATATAGACTGGGGAGAAGGGAACAAAAGGAATCTTGATATATGTCTTAAATGAGCAATGTGATTTTGATCTGGATGTACCTGCTATACTGGCGATGTTCATGCATTTTGCGCCACCATCAGGGAACAAGATTAATATCATTTCATACTAAAAGTTTTTGAAGGATGATCCGTGCAATTGATTGGTGCATAACACACGAGGGTGGGACATTGTTAATTGTTATATATCCTGCCTCCTCAACAATGAAAATGCCAGCACTATTATTCCGCTAGGCCCAGGACTTCTTATGTTTCCCAAAAGTTTCCTTTGTGGGATGGATCCGCATTTGTCTCCATTTTCCATTTCACTGTCCCAATGGTTATATACCTCAGTATATTAACCCTTACTAGTTAATGAAAAGATGATACTATTAAAATAACATATTCTCATTTGCTAACAAGAGCTGATTTACTAAATGACAAATATTAGTAAGAAAATGAGTGAGAATAATCAAATAAGACAATAGATCTCAACTCAATTGGACAAATGAATAGCCTTCATACTGAAATCTGAGTCTTTAAAATTTAACAGGCATCTATCAGATTAGTGATTTATCAAATATTATTATGTACGCCAGACAACTAGAAGTAGACAAAACATCTAATTTGGAACCACCATGTCGGTGTGCAACTGAAAACACCCTTTTTAGTTGTTTTATTCTAGTGCACGAGTGGCATTGACATTCTAATTTCTAATGTATCTGCAGGATTGCACAAATAAATTATCTGCAAAATCAATGGAAAACAGGCTGGTAGGATATGCAATATCTTCCGAATATGCTGAAAATTTGGTAGTTTAATGTTACAAGATACTTCAAATTGTCAACAAAAAGACGACCTTCATTTTCCAACCAAATAATGCTATTTGACAACCACGGTGCTAAGCACTAGTCCACTGTCTCATTGTCAAATGAGATAGTGGTACTACGCAGCATTCCTCTCAAATATATAGACTGGCAAACAGTTATTGATCTATCCTCAACCAGAACTCGAACATAGTTACACGATACATGAAAACTAAACACCACTACATTCATAAAGGCCTAAACCATAACTTTGAGAAAATGAACCTTTTACTGATGCAATTTATGTTATATGATACATTTCACAATAGAGAAAGTTAAAACTACTTTCTTACTCAATTTACAAACTCGATTAAAAGAAAGACACAAATCCATCCATTCTCTAGCGATAGGATTCATTCTTATGATCTTCTCCCACCATTTTGGTGCTTCTCTTCTAGTCCAGCAGCCTCCTTCAACATATCAGCTGCATCCTGATGCATATCCAGTTTGGCAAGGGCAACTGACTGCATGTAAAAGGCTGTCGGCCAATCTGGATAGACAATTTGTGCTTGCATTGCATCCCGAAGAGCAACATCAGGTTGATCACACATGAGATAACAAAGACTGCGCCGTGCATAAATAGTTGGGGAAACCATAGTTCCCATGTCTATAAACTGACCGTGCAAAAGGAAAAACATAAAGTTATTTGTCATTCCAAAGATCCACTGATGCAGGTTTTTCATATATGCGCTGTCCATTATAGCATGAAACATACATTATTTTTACAAGTAAAATTTATCAAATGCAAGCTTAATTGAACATGCAAGAATGAGTGCATCTGCCACTGTAACTCTTTACCTGGTTTTGACATATTCATCCAATTTTGTGTCCATACTACTTGGTGGGCCTATCTGGCATATCAGTTAAAGAGTGCATACCAAATGTTCTAGGTAACTATGATGGTTAATCATGGGTAGGTTAAGGTATTATTATTACTTTGACTTTCTGGATTCCAGCAAGACAGACAGCTAGTGAAAAGCATCACCATTTAGTTTTTTGATTATGCATTTTTATCTTTATGTTTATTTGGTCCTAGATATAAATCATATTTCAACAATTCAATCACAAATATGGAATCCAAACCTGAGAGTACCAGTCGATTGCAGCCTTGAAGTCCTTATCACGAAATGCATAATCCCCATGCTTCCTTGCCTCCAATACATCTCTCATCTGCTGTGTCCATTCTTGAAAAGACAACTGAAGAAACGATGGACTTAACTAAATGAAATTCAAAGTGCAAGGAATGCAACACATCCTAATTTGACAAGTGAATTACCTCATTGGTTCCTTCATCATCCCGGTAGTTCATGGTAACCAAAAGTTGATGTATTGCTGTGAGGTCCATCCTAGAACAGGCATCACCTATTGGTGAAAGTGGGCGTTGTGGAGTTGGTGGAGCTTCCTTGTGCTTAGAAATTCCAAGCATGATATAAGACGGAACCTGAGGCCAAAATCATAATAATCGGAATTTAAATCCACCGATTCCTTCTGTATGTATGAGAAGGAATGCGAGCATATTTTAATCATTTACATATTATCTCTACAGTTGAGGATGAGGTACAATTTTCAAAATTAAATAATTAGATTACACTGCTCCTTTAACAGTAATAAACATTCAAGGTTCTGTATACGAAAATCTAAATTTGCATGGCAATCACATCTTGCTGAAATGACAAAGTAGAGAATAAGTATTTTCGACACTCTTAAGATTCTCAAGTGATGGGAACCAATTCAGAGAAATACTTATAACTGAAACAGATCACTACCTTCATTACTTAGAGTAAACTGTTTCTTTTACAGCGTGATTAGCTTCAAAATAAAATAGCATGCAACAGTTACAAATAGAACTAGTTATTGAAGTATTGATCTGGGAACCTCTGACTAGATTGTTACAAATTCCAATATAAAAGTTTTCCAGTTGCTTTTCCCCAATACATTAGAGAGAGAAAAAATGATTAAATATACAATTGCATTATTATATTTCTGCAAGAACTTATTGGATTGTGAGGAAGCTATGACAACTTGGGCTTGTAAAATGTATCATTAATTATATGGAGATAAAGTTTCAGATCCTTACATCAGATTTTGGCTGTAGTGGAGAAAGAATAGTGGTAAGATCCTTTATATTTGGCCTTTCCCTAGGTTCATATTGCAAACACTGGGAGGCAAGATTGACAACTACTGTAGCGTCTTCCATAGAAAATTTCCCCTCTAAATGCGAATCCGTCAAAAGAATGATGTTTTTACCACGTATCATATCAAGAGCCTGCATACAAGCAGAAATAAACAAACTATAGCAGGATTTATATCATAATTTTTGCTACGCAGGCCTCTCCAATTAGAAGATTAGCTCAAAAATCACAAAAGGAAAAGGGGAAATTACTGAAATCGAAAAGATGCAATCATGCTGACGCTGTTGGGGTAATAGTGCTCATCTTTTAAATGGCAGAGAAGTCCTCTTCATTCTAAGCCTTATCGTTGAAAATATCTTTAATTACTTTATAGATTTGAGCCGTTTCGAATAGCACTGGTTGTGGAGAAGATTGAAATCTCATATGTAATAAAGCAAGGACTCCATGCCTAAACCACCACCATTAAATGAATGCATGCTTTGTAAGAGAACAAGGACACTGAGAAACAAAAATCGAAACTTGTTCAAGTTATTTAGAAGTTATCAATTATCTATAAACTACTTACTGCTGTATATCTCATAAAGCATCTGCATATTTTAAAAGGCAACAGTTCATATATCACACGCAATTACTTAATGACAAGCAAGTGAGATGGTTCTCTTAAGGTAGAAAAATTGTAGAAAGCACAAGAAGGGGAAGTAAAAATAATCATGTTCTTTTTTCTCGATGTTTATTCATTGACATTAGTGCCCATATTTGGCTGCAAGAAGTCGCCACTATGCTAGACCATATCAGTCAACACAGGAATAAAGAGGCGTAAAAATGTACAACAGATACCGCAAAATTATGCCAAGACAATTAACTGACATGATTTGGAGGGATGTGCTTTCCACTGAGCAGATCCAATAGGACAGTGCCAAAGCTGTATATAACACTTTCCTGGGTTACTCTTCCTACAATGAACAGATTACGGTCAATTAAGAGAAAAAAAATTCTAGTCATGAAACAAAGATCCATCATATTATCTTTATCTTATTCCACGAAAACAAGAATCCAGTCAATACACAATTAGAACTAACAATGCTTACCATAAAAGTATGTCTAAAGGTATATAAATACATGCTACCTAAGATAACAAAATTAGCAATATTATGACAGTAGCAGCAATAAAGCGAACCTTATCTCACATTAAGCAATACATCAATGCAGAAGCACTTACTCAAAGGTTCCCAATTTAACCGCGGGCATCATGTCAACTGCTCTTACTCAAAGCACCTTACATAATTGCTTACAATGCTTAACTTGTGGTGCAGGTTTAAGAGGAAGTGCTTGCGTCAAACATCTCAACATCACTTATTAGATACTAGTATAAAAAAGTCACTAGGTAAGAATGTGGTGGAGCTCTGAGAATATGAACACCCAAAAAACCACTGATAAAGCATAAATATACTATTTCAATTGTAGCCATGCAATAAGCGTGTGTTCCAGCTTTGCGAAATATGATGACATAAGAATGTTTCAGTTGAACATATGATTATTGTGACCAATTGACTAGAAGCACAATAAGGCCAGATAGATTCACACTTGCACATTCATGCACACGCATAGAAGACAAAGTACTTTCCTACAATAGAAATATAAACTCAATCTAGATAAGTGCTCACCATTTTTTAAGTACTCTGGGGGGGTATAGGCAAGATTTGTGCTATAACTTTTCCCATCTCGGCTATTTTTCATCAAGCCAAAGCATGAAAGCCGAGGATCACCATCCTACAATTCCAATCAAATATTCAAATTTTGGGTTCAGAAAAAGTAAATTCGGGAGAGCAATATTTATACAACATTCGCATAAAGCACACACTGAGTGGTGTTGATTAGAAAGGGACTTGTGCTAATACCTCATCAAAGAGAACCCTGTAGGCATTGAGATCATGGTATAATGAATGGCCTTCACTGCCACAATATTCCAAGGCTTCAGCTATGTAAAGTGCTACTCTCAAGCGCATGGCCCACTCGATGGTCTGACTTTCCCCTGTTAAAGTGGAGTAGGTTCATAACACACAGAATACAGGTCAAAATGACTCGTGATGAATATATATGCATCAGTTTTCGTTCTTCAATCTCCATTAAGATCATATTCTTCTAACTTCGCCCATAGTTCTATCATACTATGATAAATGCTACTCCCACTTCAATGATCAAACCAACTTCACATCTCCAACAAATATTGCATAAAAATCTAACTGATAAATGGTCGGCATCCTAGGAAAAATAATTAAGTTTGCCAAGTTATTAGCTCAACTTCGCAAAAAGCCAAGAACATAGTAATACATACAGTGAAATAAATGCTTAGCAAGATTATTGTTGGGCATATACTCTGCAATCAGCAACCTCTCATCACCGTCACAACAATAACCTATCAAATTAGCCAGCCTCCGGTGCCTCAATTTCCCTACTCCCCATGCCTCCTCCTACAACCCAAAAAAAATAAAAATAAAATCATGGAGTTGAATTATTTTTATCAGACACAAAGCCCTCGAAGTATTAAGAACTAGATGATGAATATATACACGTATATACTGCTGTTGTGATAATATAATACCGCAAACTGTTTAGGGTCTGGCCAGGATAACTTGGGGAACTTCTTGACGGCGATCCACCGGCGGTTCTGGAGGCGACCTTTATAAACAATATTTGGCGCCTTTTCCCCGCTTTCGGAGACAATAAATTCAGGGCTGAAGTTATTAGTGGCTGTTTTAAGGTCGGAAAGTGAGAACTCCGAGAAAGACGGGACTCCGGTGGCTTCTGTTCCGGGCACAGGTGGAGCGCCGGTGGAGATCGGTGGTGGTCGGGGAGGGGCGGGAGTTTGGGCCGGCTTTTCTTTTTCTGGGTGTGTCTCGGTGGGTGGAAATTTTGATGCACAACAGCCCATAACTCTGTTCAGTTCCCACACAGATCACTTTATCTTCTAAACCACTTTGTCGCTCTCTATTCATGAATGGTCAATGAATCAATTACATTACATGCCACGAATCGGTGATAGATGGATAGGACTTTACGGCACGGATTAATGTATTAATAATAACATTAAACGATCATAGAAACAAATAAAGGTATCTAGTCTGAATTTCAGTATGAACAAAATAGCATTATTACCTGTGATGAAAGAAATAGAATTCAAAAATGAGGTGCCAAGAAAAGCAGCGAAGATTACATTTTTTGGTTGGACGTGACTGAGTTGTGTGTATTCATTTCATTGTATTTGGAGGCATACGGTGTTGTATAATTAAGATTAATTAATAAATGCCCACCAATCTTTACCCTAGAACCAAAAAAAATAAAAAATAAAAAAAAATCAAATGTTTTAACTCAATCAGTTAGCAGTATTCTTTGTTTCGTCACAGGCAGGAGAAATGTATTGAAATTGTTTGGAATCAGGAATCATTTTCTTCATGTCATAGCAGCCGATTTGTGGGAAATTGAGATTATGTCTCAAAGATCTAACCACTTTATACAAAAGTCTATAAAAAAAAAGGTACACTATCTGTGTCATTCAAAAACAAGCATAAAATTCCCCCAAATTCCACTTCGCTTGTGCCTCATTTTGAAGGACACCTTATCGAGGTATCATTGGTTCATTCTCAAATAGTGATCATAAGTGAACATTGTTTCAAACATGTTCATGAATTAATTACCCATCAAGTAGAATAGCTAAAATCCTTGTAACCCATTATTGTTTAATGTTTGGCCTATGCAAATTTTGTTCCTACTTTCTCAATAGTCCCCTCGAATGAAGTGCCATGTCATCTTGCGCCCAGCTCCCTAAGCAATAATCTATCTGTTACCCCAACTTTTGAATTATCGCCTTACATTGATACAGTTGCCTTTTGAGAGCCAACCACAAAGTTTTCTTCCCATCACCATCCAATTTAAGGGGCCCTACATTTGTCAAGCGACAACTAAGGATCTATCTTGTATGTCAATATAGTCGATTTTGGAGTTTAACTCTCGTAAAAAACTAAAGTTTCATTTCAAAAAGTTAATCCGCCAAGTAGAGTAGCACAATCTCTTATAAGTTCATTACTTACCCCATGTCTAAACAATGTATAATTCTATTCTCACTTTTTGAATATTTGTCAATACATAACTATCCAAGTTCCATTGAAATCGCCATCCTTACCTTATTGTCTCTTCTACTCGTCGCATTAAACGAAATCACTAGCATCTCACTATTCTCGTCAAATTGACGACTACAACCGTTTTATCATCCTGTTGTATTCATCCATCTACGATTTGGACCGGCGCTTCTTCATGTGGGTGTGATTTGGTTTAACGTTTTCATTTTTATACCCTCACAACGTTGATTGAAAAGTTTTAGACAAGACTCGAGAGTACATTCCAATGATTTAGTTGTAATAGAAACTAAAATAATTCTTCAGCAGAAAGTATAGGCTACTTGCATTTAGTTACTTTATGAAATGTCAAAAAAAAAAAAAAAAAGATGAAGTAATAGAGGATTTGATGCCTTGATTTCTCAATGCACAGGATCTTGCTCTCTGGATTTTGATTTTTGGCTTATTTTCTTTGCAACAGAAGAAAGATAGCAGCAACAGCAGCGATAGCAATGGTGGTGGCAACAGAGACAACAAACTCATAGCAAAGAACCGCACGGATTGAACTTGAGAGATGGAAAGCATGTTTTGCGGTAACACCTCATTTTTGACAGTAAGGGAGTTCCTTTTGTTGTTTTTCCTGGGAAATTTTTACACTGCTTATGTACATAAATGAGGGAATGGGAATCTCTTTATTTTTCTTGATTTCTTCTAACTCAAGTGCTGAAACGTTGCTAGATTTTCTTCATTGTAATGAGTCATTAAGAAGTCCGTTCCCCTTTTTCATCGTCTTGTTTTGCTTATATGAAAGCGATATGAAATCTCTGTTTCTTCTGCTTTTCAGAAAGCCTCTTATTCTATTCAATCATGATGATTTTAGTGGGCATGAGAGTTGTGCATGTGACCGTCTTGTCATTTGCCCTCGAATTATCCGCCAATGGATGCTTGGATTCTTAGAATGCTAATGTAATTTGTAGAAGATTAAGGTTATTGAGTGATTGACAACATGTAATGAATTCTCTCCTTTGATTTTGCTTCAGGCTGTCAAGGGTATGCGTAATATATATTCCAGTAAAGTAATGTTCTTTCCAATCAAGGAGATGACTGATGTTTTTTCAGTTGAGAGCAAAGCTGTTGATGTTTCCAGAGATACTTGAGTTAGAATGAAGATTGGAACTTATAAAAGGGGATCTTGCAAAGTAATTATTTCCTTATTATATCTCCTTCCCATTATCATCTTTGTTGTTGTGGTGTTCTCTTTCAGCTTTCCTATTGACGCCCTATTTCTCTGTTGTAAGGTTGTGGATGTTGATAATGTACGACAGAGAGTTGTCGTGAAATTAATTCCAAGGATTCACTTGCAGGCCCTAGTTAACAAATTGGTTGGTATCTATTATATACTTTTATATTATTGTGCTTTAATTATTTTTTCGGTGTACTCCAAGTCCCCAATCTCTGGTTGTTTTTTAAGAGATCACCAGAACTGCACTTTTATATGTTCACATTTTTGTTGACAATCTCCACTAATGTTGAGGGCGATACTACAACATACATAAAGAACAGCTCAAGGCTAGCAGTGAATCAAAGAATAAAAAATTAAGTAGCATAAATTCAGGGGGGAAAAAAAAGCCAAATTATAAAAAACTGAATGATACTGTAATAGCTTACACAATTGCCTGATAAAAATGAAGTTATTTGATAGTTGAATGTGGAAAATCAAAGCTTTATAGTATACCTTGTCGAGCCACTTTGATATTCTATAAATCACGCCAATTGTAGCGCAATTGATCTTCAATTGGTGGATTCGGGGCTCAATTTAAACTTACCAATCAATATCAAAGCAATCAATCAAAACTCCAACCCACAACTTATCACTTTGTGTTTTGAGAGAAAAACCGTGGCTGCTTCCTATCTTCTTCTTCGTGCCTTTTGCCTCTGTTGTTTTTCTCTTTGTTTTTGTGAATTGCAAATCATCACCATAACCTTGTCCCTTTGTGGGTGAGAAAGGAAGAAAGCAATGGCTAACCACAACAATCTTCAAAATCTCGGGGGGCATTCCACAAATCGACATTTCTTCTTTGATGGCACACATTATAATTATTGGAAGGCTAAAATGATGATTTACATTCAATCAATAGATTATAATATTTGGGAAGTCATTGAATATGGTCCTTATGTGCCTACCAAGATTATTAAAATTGATGGAAAACCCGATAAATCTATTCCAAAACCTAGAGAGGAATATGATGAAGATGATAAAAGAAAATTGTCCTTAAATGCTAGAACCAAAAACTTACTTTATTTTGCCTTAGATAGAAATGAGTTTAA
>CADEPD010041566.1:0-13624 GCA_902829195.1 Fraxinus dipetala | reverse complement strand
GCCCAGCTTTATAATGGAAATAGTTGACACCAGTAAAGGATCAATGACCTCCGAACCACACGATTGTGAAACAGAAGCCATCCCCACAGTTGGCTCAGGAGGAACTGACAATTCTTTCCTCCAACTCATGCTGGAAAAACTCGACGGAAAAAACTTCAGAGAATGGGCACAATCCATCAAACTAGTGATCGATGGAAAAAGGGAAATTGGGGTACCTGACTGGTGACATGAAGAAGCCTGCCTCAACCGATGTTGTCCGCATGCAAAAATTACGTGGCTCGTGAACTCTATGATCCTTTCCATCAGAAAAATTTATTTATTTCTACCCACTACAAAAGACGTGTGGGATGTTGTTCGAGAAACCTGCTGCGATTCTGAAAATTCCTCTCAAATCTTTGAAATTAAAACAAATTGTGGCAGCTAAAGCATGGAAATAGGGATGTAGCTGAGTACTACATAGAGATGGTGGCGTTGTGGCAGGAACTCGACTTGAGTACAGAGGAAGAATGGGACTGCCCTAGGGACTGCGCTCGTTACCGAAAAAAATTAGAGAATGAAAGGGTATTCGAATTTTTGGCTGGACTCCACTGAAACTTGGACGACGTCAGGGGGAGGGGCATTCTCGGCAGGCGACCATTACCTTCGACACGAGAGGTTCTCGCATAAATTCGTTGGGAATAAATTCGAAGAAAAGTGATGCTGAACATTGGTAAGAATGAAGAAGAAGCATTGGCTTTATTGGGTAACAGATCTGGGCCAAAAATCAGTGGGAATGGGTCGAGTAATCTGGGTCATTTTCAAAGTAGTAGGCCAAGTAATATAGGCTATCTTCAAAATAGTGGGCCTATTGGAAGTCATTTCAATGGACTGAATTATAATATTGGGCCAGGACATATGGGTCTACTCTCAAAAGGTGCAATAAATGGGTCGGGCACCAAACAACAAAAAGGTCGACTCTGGTGTGAACATTGTCGTAAACCAGGACACAAAGAATATACTTGCTGGGATTTGCACGAAAAACCAACTGATTGGAAACCAAGGTAGAATAATAGAAATCGAGGCTACCAAGTTTTTGTTGATTATCAAACAAAAATTCCTACAACAAGCAACGCTTTCAATCCTGAACAAATAGAACAACTTTACAAAAAAAAAATTTAAGTCTTCAAACATCCGATCAATCTTCCAAAAATGGTTCTTCAAGCTCGCTAGCTCATAGAAGTAATTTTTTAAAGGCCTTAAATACTACCTCAACATTTAAAATCCCTTGGATCATTGATTTAGGACCATCTGATCACATGATGGGCTCCTACAACCTAGTTTCCTGATATTCAACCTGTGCGGGTAATCTTAGAGTTAAATTTACCTATGGATCACTCTCTTTAACTTTAGAATCCGTCCTTCATGTTCCTAATTTGTCTTGTAGCGTATTATCTATAAGCCAATTAACCAAGACCTCAAATTGCACTGCTAAATTCTTCTCTTCGCACTATGTTTCTTAGGACCTACA
The DNA here is from genome assembly GCA_902829195.1 of Fraxinus dipetala. Lineage (NCBI taxonomy): Eukaryota > Viridiplantae > Streptophyta > Magnoliopsida > Lamiales > Oleaceae > Fraxinus > Fraxinus dipetala. The sequence continues at coordinate 12,117 of CADEPD010041566.1, read as the reverse complement.
ATCGGGGAAGACGATTGGCAGTGCTACGGAGTGTGAAGAGCTCTACTACTTTGACGAGGTTGATATGAGTAAGCAACATCGAATTGCCGTTTGTGATTCTGCATCTATTTCTAGTGATAGTGAAATCTTGTTATGACATTTTAGAATGGAACATCCCAATCTTCAATATTTGAAACATGTACTTCCCAATATTTTCTTGATAAAAAGCCCGTCAATCTTCAATGTGAATTTTGTGAACTTGCTAAACAACAACGAACATCATTCCCAAAAAACACATATAAACCATCGAAACCATTCACTATGATTCACAATAATGTATGGGGTTCTTCACGAATTCCAAATCATACTCATGCAAAATGGTTTTTCCACATTTATCGACGATCACACTCGACTTTGTTGGGTATATCTCTTAAAAGAAAAATTTGATGTTCGATCAGTATTTATTAATTTCCACTTCACGATACAAAACCAATTTCAAACACATATTCAAATTATGCGGACTGATAATGACACATAATACTTTTAACAAAAAATTGGGGGATTTCCTTCGAACTAATGGGATAATCCATCAAAGTTCTTGCGTTAAACTCCCCAACAAAATGAGATTACCGAACGAAAAAATAGACATCTTCTAGAGGTTTCTCGAGCCTTAATGTTTACAATAAACATGCCAAAAGGGTTCTGAGGAGATGTTATCTTAACTTCTGCTTACCTAATCAATCGAATGCCTAGTCGTACCTTAAACTTCAAATCCCCTCACAACAAATTTCAAAAATTCTTTCCGAACTCTCGGCTCAGCTCAAACCTATCCCTCAGGGTGTTTGGTTGTACCGCCTTTGCCCATATTCACAACAATCACAGACATAAACTAGATCCTCGAGTAGTTAAATGTGTTTCTCGGATACTTTCCTACTCAAAAAAGATACAAATGTTATGATCCTTCTACAAAGAAAGTCACAGTCAGTCTCGATGTTACATTCTTTGAAAATACCCCATATTTCCACAAAACATCTCTTCAGGGGGAGAATCTAAGTGAAGATCGATACCTAAACTTAGAACTTCCTCTTGAGTATATCTTAATACCCATCACACCTTCTACCATACCCCATAGTTCTTCTATGCCATCGACATGAGGAAACTTGAATTCAGGGAGTGATGTAGAAAAACAAAGTGACAAAGAAATATTTGTTTACTCAAGGAGACCAAAAGCAAGGCAAAAGTAAAACCTCACTTCCGAAGTACTAAGAGAGTCAGAACCAATGGCAGGTCCAGAATTCCATGACACTACAAATGTATCAGAATCATCAGATATTGACATACCCATCGCACTCATAAAACAAACACAATTATGTACTCTTTACCATATCTCAAAGTTTGTATCCTATAATGCTCTATCTACAGGATTTTGCAGCTTTGTATCTCATCTTGATAGCACCAAAAATCCAAAGAACATTCAGGAAGCCTTGGAAAACCCAAAATGGAGAGAGATAGTAATGGAGGAGATGCGAGCATTGGAAAAGAATGATACTTGGGAAGTAATAGATCTACCCAGAGGAAAAAATCAATGGAATGCAAATGGGTCTTCAACTTAAAATATAAAGCTGATGGGACAGTGGAACGATATAAAGTTCAACTGGTGGCTAAGGGATAGACACAAACTTATGGTATTGACTACACATAGACATTTGCATCTGTGGCAAAATTGAATACAATCCGAGTACTTTTGCCATTAGCAGCCAATCTGGATGGCCTCTTCAACAACTAGATATCAAGAATGCATTTCTAAATGGAGAATTAAAAGAAGAAATTTACATGACACTACCACCTGGTTTTTGCATGGTCAATGAAAAGAATCGGGTATGCAAACTCAAGAAGTCTTTGTATGGACTCAAACGATCACCCAGAGCATAGTTTGACTATTTGCAAATGTATTGAAGAAGCAAGGGTATCAACAAGGGCAGTCAGATCATACTTTGTTCCTCAAAGACTAAAACAATCTTGATTGTATATGTTGATGACATAATCTTGATAGGAGACAACATAGTAGAAATGGAGAAACTGAAGAAGAGCCTAGCCACTGAATTCGAAGTAAAAGATCTGGGACAAATGCGATACTTCTTAGGAATGGAAGTAGCAAGGTCAAAAAAGAGGATTAGCGTCTCGCAGAGAAAATGTCCTTGACCTCCTTGTCGAAACGAGAATGTTGGATGTAAACCAAGTGATACACCAATTGAAGTAAAGAAAATCGAGAATGTTGGCAATTCGGTAGACACAGACAGATACCAATGACTAGTAGGTAAACTCATCTATTTGTCACATACCAGACCTGACATCGCATTTGCAGTTAGTATGGTGAGCCAACATATGCATTCTCCAAAGGAAAATCACCTCGAAGCATTTTACAAGATACTTAGATATCTAAAAGGATCCTCGGGTAAAAAGACTATTCTTCAAGAAAGATGAAAGAAAAGATGTAGAAGTCTTCATAGATGTAGATTGGGCAGGTTCCACGGAAGACAGAAGGTCGACTACTGGATATTGCACTTTCGTGTGGGGAAATCTAATAACATGGAGGAGCAAGAAGCAAAATGTTGTAGCCAGAAGCAGTGCTGAATCTGAGTTTAGAGCAGTAGCACAAGAAATTTGTGAGGGGTTGTGGTTGAAGAAACTCTTAGAAGAGCTACACGTGACAATAAAATTTCCAATCAAACAACATTGCGAAAATGTAGAAGAATTGACAATTTGCATGACGTATGTTCCCACATAGGAACAAACGGTGGACATCTTCACCAAAGGACTACCTCAACAAAAATTTGATGATTTCATTCACAAGTTAAATATGATCAATATCTACAATCTAACTTGAGGGGAAGCGTTGAAATAACGAGAATATGGGAATATTCTACTTTCCTTAAGTAACTTTGTATGTTTAGTCAACTTGTAATTATGATTGATTATAGGAGATTCATTAGCATATTTAGAGTATTGTTTTTTCTTTTTTAATATCTTTTGTTTACTATTAAAGGAGGTAATTAGGTTGTATTGTATTCATTGAAATAATAAAAGCTTTTCCTGGTTAAAATGCTTTTAACCGTATGTGCTTTCAATATTGAAATAGCTAAAATTGATGTAGAACTCGATAAACCCTGTAATGACCCACGGGAGCTGGTTTCTTCGTTGCAACCTCCGAAGGAATCTTTAATAGTCCGTTCTAGTGCAAACTCGAGGACTTGGCTGGAAGGTCGGCTGCTGGGTTTTATGAATCGATCCCGAATGTCAGCCTTTCGAATCCAATAGTGTTTGGATAGGCTGTTGGACGTGTTTGGGCTTCACTATACACATGGAGAGCAGTTTTAAGCCGTAGAGCTGCCGGTGTGCCTCAGGAGGCAGCTGTGATGGCTGTTCTGGTGCAAGAAATGCTTTCGCTGGATCTATCCTTTGTGCTTCACACTTTGCCCTATGGAGAAGAACAATAATTTGGTCGAGGCTGAGGTTGCTCCGGGACTTGGGGAAACTCTCCCTTCGAGCACGAGGGGGACTCCATGATATCTCTCGATCGGTAAACTTAACGAGTCGGTGCGTGCACATTGGCAAATTTCAGCAAGGAATTAGTGGTGAGTGGCACTGGTCCTGCTGATGGAGAGGTACTTCACTTCACAGGAGACTACAGCAGAAAACTGTTTACAGTCTACCCCATTTTCCCGCAGCAGCTCGGCACGCCTCATGGGATGGTTGGTTTCTTCCTCAAACTCCCGTTCGAGCGTCCTCAGGATGCTGAAGGATGTTTGTTTGGCAACGACGTCTTCATCATCCAAATGCAACAATTATGACGTGAGTTGAAATTTGCTGTCCATTTTTGCTATCCACCCAATTGCAAATTGACATGAAAAATTAAAGTGGTCCTCAATTTTAATTTTCCAACCTTAACATCAATTTTAATTTTTCATGATGTATCAATTTGTATACGATGGACATCATAAATGGATAGCAGATTTCGACTCAAATTAGACAGCATATGTCTGGTTCTCTTTCCCGTTTGAAAGGATTTTCCAATTCCATCAAATATTCAGCTCTTTCTCGAATACTCGATATCCATGGATTCGCAGGAAAATACTTGACGTGCGCGGTTCGGAAGAAAGTGCAAAATTTTACTTGTAGTAAAATATCACAAATAATGTCAAGTCTCCAAGTTTTCATTTTCACCGCAAACTCCTATGAGATGTGCACAATTTAATCCTAAACACATAAAGGTCAAAAGATGTTACTTAGTATTTATCCACTACAGAAATTCCTAAAAAAATAAAAATTCCAACAAACTCATTGATTGGATTTGACATAAGATAAACAAAAATTGTTCAATTCATTGTAAAGGGAATTTTGTACAATTCAATGTTCAGAATAATAATAAAAAAAAAATAATAACAACAATTTTCAAACTTAGCATCGCGATACAACGTTCATTTCAAATTTGAAGAGCTAATATAGAAAAATATTTTATCAATAATTAAAAATGTGATTCTAATATCTTTACGACAGTAAGAGACGTGATGAATAATTTCATTCTGGCAAGTTAAATTCTAGCATGAAAATTAGCATTCAAATAGCAAAAATTCCCTATTACAAATAAAAATAAGTCATTAAATGTGACAAATGAAATCATCCATCGTCAATTTACTTGAGACTAATATGAACTGAAGAACTCATAAAATCTAAACCACAATTAGGTCTCATCAATGGCATAACATTGATGACCAAATCTACATTCTACAATAGCTAGAAGTAACCATAAGTTTCAGTTAGAAAAGAGAAGCTTAACTAAAATTGCTACTTGAAAAAGTCAGATTCTGAGTCAGCTTTCTCCAGCTTGAACCTTCAAGTACCTGCAGAAAATGTATAATTACAAAAAATAATAACAACAGAAATGATAATGCCTCCATGTTAGTCAAAATTCATTAAATATTAGAGGTCAGTAAGAAGAACTAGCAATTCGTACGAAACTCCTTGACAAATATATAGTCTTGCTAAAGTTTCTATCCATCAAATATTTCAAAGCACCACGTATTACAAGCTTAAACCCAACCAAATCTCCTCCTACCTATAAAATGGTCAAGCAACCTTCAGCCCTGCACAGCAGAAGTCAATGCTAAAGACTAAAGGATGCCAGCTCTGCCAGAAATACAAAGGTAGATTTGTTCATTTTCATTCTTAGATGACTGTCATTTATGCAGTGTTCAATTCAAACTTGTACCTTTCCTCTCCTCTAGTAATCTCCCGGAGGGGTTGGGAGAAATGGCACTACCTTAAGCTACTGGTTCTTGAGGTAAGGAGTTAAGGAGCTAATGCCTTACTAATTAAAGGAAGCTATTGATTGAGCAAAACATATCTACACTTTATTGTTTTATTGATCTCCATTAGAGGAGATAATTGCTGTGGTATTATTTCAGGCAGAGATGCACGTTTAGTTGAATGCGAAACAACATGGTTCTTTTCTTTCAGGCAGAGATGCACGTTTAGTTGAATGCGAAACAACATGGTTCTTTAAGGGATCAAAGAAACCTCAGTGATGGAACCAAACTTATCGATCGGGTCACATCATTCTCTCTATAGTGACAAGAAGAAATTAATCAATTCCAAATTTTTATAAACAAAAGGAATTTTGATACTCCTAGTACAACCATAAACGGCAAGGAAAAAGGAGCTATCCGTTTCATCTTAACGAAACAACAGCAAAATCTAAGGAGAAACATTCAATACCTGTACACCATTCAATTTTCAGCAAAGAGCAACTGATTCATATAGAACATGCTGCAATAGCTGAGGCTCGTTAAGAATGAAGGAAAAGTTCTGCACGAGTGCGTGTAGAAGAAGGATCTTGCATGTCGATCACAGCATCACTCTCACTGTACAAGGCATTTCTTTCACCTTCTGCTAAACTAACATTTTTGTCAGAACAAGCTTCGACAGGCTCTGCTATACAAATGATCTTTCCAAACAATTGGATTGAAGAAACAGACCCCTGTTTTCCAACTAACTCAGTGCAAGAAAAGTGCACACTGCTCTGACTATCAGGTGATAAATTGTCCACATGCGAACTCCCAATATTTAGTTCTGTGGAGATTTTCAGCTCTGGTTGTGTTCCATTCTTCATGAAATTAGTGAATATTGGATGGGAATTATCACTGTGGGAGTTGGATAAAGTGGATACACAAAACTGATCTAGCCTGGCTCCCTGCATGCCAGCAGGAAATGAATTATAACTGAACATTGATGAGTTCAAATGTCCAATCATCAAGTCGGTTGACTCCGTAGTAGGGATGAAGATCTCTCCCTCTCCATCAGGTAGCTTCCCTGGAGTTTGCCTGACTTTGAACTTTTTCAGAGGAGGAAATGCTGAATGAATCTGTGGTGCGGGCAGAACATATTCAACTTGCCAGGGGCTTACTGTCTTCACATTCTGCAGAACTTCATGTTCATCCCACATCACCTGCAACATCAAAACTAGATCTTCAGGCAAAGTTAAAAAGGAAGCAGTGAATACAACCTTAGGATATCACTTTCTTTATTCAGTACTTATGGTATACAAGTAAAACTTGATGAGGAGCAAGTACACAATGTTTCTGCTAATTATAACGACACAGAAAGCAATCTCATTAAAACATTTGGCAACATCTTCCACAAATCCGAGGACCTTGAAGAAACCAGAATCCATAGAAGCACAAGTGCCAAAAGTGATGTAATTATTATCCATTACACCCCCAGTGACCATATGTAGAATTTTTAGTACTTCGTGACTTCGACTGATCTATGAATTGCCAACTTACATACCATTATTGATCCACATAAATTACCAAGAACAGAAATGTCAATTTTATTCGCCTAAAAATAATAACCAAATCGAGAATATGAATGTCCACTTCAAACTTCAACAAAAACCAACAATGACATCGTTTACAAAAGTATAGCATTATAGCATCTGGTCGAATCAAGCACAAACCGTTACCACTATATTTGTTCTCCATATAGCACTTGACCAAATCATACAACATTACCACTTCAACTTGAATAAAACAAACAATGACATTCTTCGCAATTTTACAGCATCCAATCAAATTAAATATACAGGCTCACCAGTTGATCTCCCATAAAATACACTCTGATATTTGTCACCAGAGGTAAAAACAAATACTAGCATCAGACCAGGTGAAGCATGCCATGCAACATTATCATTAAAAATTCAAGAAAACCAACTCCTATCAACATGGAAACAGATCAATATCATAATAACTCAATGTCCAGTCCAGTATAATATCCCCAACTGTGCCAATAAACCCAATCTTCCCTTCAGGAAGGGAGATTAGGGAAATCCTAATGATTGCAGCTTTCTCCAGGGAGAGGCATCCTATAATCCCTCCAAGAAGAAAGGACGGTGAAGGGGCAGCGTCTACTTCGGAGGCAACAACGCGACCCTTATCATTGGGATCCTAGAAGCGCATTTAAATGAATGGGTAATCTCAGCCTTAAAGCGATTAGGTTCCTTCGCTTGCTGAGGAGGCTTTAAAACAATTCTGCTATGGACTAAGCGATAAGGATCACAAGCCCCTCACCATCTTGCTTAAGACAATTCCCAGACCCAATGGCATGTTATAGCATCCAAAAAAATCAAACATACTAAATTACCACATGAACTACAATGAAATTCTTCGCCCTTATACAACATCCAATCAAATCCAGTGTACAGAATGACAACTTGGTCTATTGATATTCTTCAGCAGAGGTCCAAAATTTCCCATCAGACAAGGTTAAGCATGCAATACAACATTATCATTACAAATCCAAGAAAACCGACTCTAATCAACATGGAAATGGAACAAGAAAATAACAATTCAATGTCCAGTTTTGAATACTATCGCATAGCCATCCCAATCAATCGAATCGTACTTAAGACAGCTCCTAGACACGATTACCCACAAAACAAATCATCTTATCAACAAATAATGATCATTCACCAATAACATACAAATACTCATTCAGGAAGGATCCACAAACTAGTACATATATACCTCATGTGCATGCCATACAACATTGTCATTACATGTTCGAGAAACACTACTCAACATGGCAATGAAACAACCTAATAATTCAATGTTTGATTCTTATGCTAACGGAAAGCTATCTCATCAATCCAATCATACTTAAGACAATTCCTAGACACAATTACCCAAAAAAATATCATCTTCTAAACAGGATCCTAGTTTGAAAATGACAAAAAATTTAACAAGTATATATACCTCAAGCATGCGCCACGGAGAACCTCCCCAATGCACCCCACTGTAGGAAGTCGTTGACGAAACAGTGCCCTGGAACCAAGTGGTGCGCGAGGAATCCTCCCTCTCCACAGCCATCTTAACGCGCATGCCAGCGCTCCAAGAGAACCTAAGCGAGTCCTCAACTTTTTCCGCGCTCACTACAAAATCTGGAACCCCTGTTCTCGGATAATAGAGCACCTCAAACGCCATCCCCTTCTCTGCCGTCTCAATTGCCTCTATTACCTCTCTCTCCTTCTCATCACCACCATTACTATTATTGCCGTGCTCACTTTTCACTGTCGAGTTTTCCACAGCAACTGGACAATTCCAAATTCCAGCAATCCCCCGAACCGCACGCCTAATCCCGACAAACAACTCGCTAGTCGATTTTTTCCTCATAAAAACCACTGAATCTCCAGCAACGAGCCGCTTGCTGTTCACGAATCGGCTCCAGCCGGTGGTGAGCAAATGGCGGCGCGGCGTGCCTCTATAAATGTGCCGAAACTCCCATGCATTGTTCTGACTGTCATTGATAACAAGAGTCTGAACCGGCGGGTCAGCCGAGAAATCGAGTCGGGGGAAAATCAAGTCGGCGCAGAATCTCGGAACGGAGAATCCCCCACCGTTATTTGCATCTGAAGGCGTCAGAATCTTAGCAAACGAAACGACATCGCTCTCATCCATATCCCTTTTCTCAGCACTCTCCGTTACCACGTGCAGCCCACGTGACTGGAGAGGAAGGAGACGAATTTTGGCGAATGGTTGGCCGGAGGAAGGGTCGGAAAGGAAGGATACCTCGAGGACTTGGCAGGAAATCAAAGGGGTTTTGAGAAAAATGTTGTAATTTTTGATCGGCGAGGAGTGTTCCAGGTGGCCTTGAGGGAAGTAGTACACACGGGAATTGACAGCGGGGATATGGACGGAGGCGCCGGCGGTGGCGCGCCAGATCTCAGGGTCCAATTGGGTGGAGGAGGCCGACATTGCTGGTGATGGAGAGTTTTGTTTGTATGGGTTTGGGATTGGGGTTATATATAGGTGGGTGGGGTAGGGTCAGGGAGAGAGTGGCGTCTCTGCGTGGGAGTGATGAGCAAAGGAAGGGTGGGACCCAGGGGTTTTATAGGGTAACAAACATGCCCTTGATTTTTAAGAATATTACGGAAATGCGTGAGTGACCGTCATAACAGCATAGTAGTTGCTAGAAGAATCAAGATTCTCCACGCGCCTATGTCGTTTGACTTACACATGATGGGTAGGATACCGTTTATTTTTATTTTAAGACAAAAAGCAAATATTTCTTCTATTTGGTAATTTTTCTTTTATCGTGAATGTTCATTTAAATATCAAACAAGCTCCATCGTTGACTTGAGATATTAATCTAAGTTACATATAGAAATAGAAATTCAATTATGATTGAGTACAACCCTCGACCTAAATGAAAATGTACACTTGAAATTATCGTTATCTTGACATTTTTCGTTGCAAAGAAATGAAAGCAGATCATGACTAAGTGTACATTTACGTATAAATTGACATTTAAGTATAACTTTTACGAGAAGAAATAAATATTCCAAAAATAAAAATCAACATATCCTCCGCGTGAGTTTCACTATCTCCAGGTTCAATTAAAACATGGAAGCGGAACGTGTCAGTTCAAATGACCGTTATACCCTCACCTACATAACAAGATATCTCTCACGTCACGTTCCTTGTACTTTGTCCCAAGACCAGATATTTACACGTTGAAGAGTCGGGATTTGCAGGGAATTTTGTTGAACTGGGGGTATATTTGGGAATCCGCATAAAGTGTCGCTGGCACAAAGACAAGTTTGTGTACGTGGCGCTTTGACTTTCAAAGTGCACGGAATTTCTGTGCATTTTTTGGGTGCAATACTAACTTTGTACCTCGTGATTTTCTGATTAAAAAAAGGTTGGTTTGAATGTTGGTTTGTATTGAACTTGACCTGCACTAACAGCAGCCCTAGTGCCACATGATTTTTGTGCATTTTGGTAATTTCATTTTCTAAAATTTACTTCTGGCCGCAATTCTGTCCATGGTCGACATTGACATGTATAAAATAAAATTTTAGATTATCGAAAAACTTCGGCCAAATAGTGTTTTAAGCGAAAATCGATCATCGGTGGCTTAACTTGGGGGTGATGATTTAGTTGCAGTGGATGGCAAAGTGGCTTTGTTATTATTTGACACATTAAAAATAGATTTTTGAGAAAAATGATTTTTGAAATAATGATTTTTTTAAATAATATATAGTTAAAAAGTGTGGAAATTTTTTTGAATTTTCGTGCAAAAATATTTTATTATATAAATATGATTGAATATTAGTTTGAGGAAAAAAATGCTTTTAACGGATTACAAACAAGGGCTAAATACTATCAAATTCTATATCAAGCTCATGTTTGAGCTACATTAAAATTCTTATTCTCATTCTTCTACTCATTTTCAACCACACATTCTTCAATAAAATAATATTTTCCATCACATCAATAACTTTTTTTTAACTACACATTCTCTATCAATCTAATATTTCAAAATATATTATTCCAAAATAATGTGGCTCAAACACACATCAAATATGTTGGTATTATAATATATGTCATTTATAAAATTGAATTAAATTTGATATTAATCAATGAATTGATGTGCCGCTTAGCAGAAATTAAGCACGATACTTAGTAGATAATTTCTTATATATATATCATCTGTTCTAATTTAAGTAAAAACCATATGTTCTAATTCTGGTTGCATGTAATTTCCACTAAATTTATCCTTCTTTTCGAGAATGCATTTTCAAAAATACCGAACCAAATACGCTTTCAGTGTGTTGTAAAACTGTAAACAGCAAATCAAACACACCCTTAACTTTTAACGAATACCATGACATAGGGAGACTAAACTCAATAAAGACAAAGATGAAAAGAGACAAACTAGCACAATTCTACCAAATGCATAAGATGATGTAAAACAGCGGAGGTTCGGGACTCGCAAGAGATCAGACGTACATTTCCTGAGATGTGGTCTGGCAGCAGTGACTGGAGTAGCAGGGGTGGCGCTAGTTACCATGATACTTCACTGTGTGAAGGGAGAATGGTGTGGTCATGGTGCTGGTGACGAAGATGGGGGCGGCGGCGGCGGCGGCGGCGGTGGTGGTGGAAGGAGGGGGATAGGGTGGTGCCGCAGAGGGGAAGGAGGTGACTGGCGGTTCAAACACAACGGTGGAACACTTGCAGAAATGACTCAAAAGTAACAACCGGATATACACACAGAAAGGCTCACAATGATCTCAACCGTGTGAATCCTCGTCGGTTATTGGTAATAGGTCGCGTTTCCGAAAAAAATTGAACCAAATCCATAGAATGATACTTCACCGGACATGTATATACAGCAATTTTCAATCAACAATTCACGTGATTTACTCGTGCGAGCATCAGATATCAAGAACGTAAATATTTCAGAACACATAGTAACTAAATACCAACATCGTGACTCAACATAGTAGAGTACCAAGTTTCACACACGTACTGCTTAAACAGTGAAATTCGACTCAAAACAAATATCTTAAAACTTCAAGATGCATATAGATTTTTTTTCAGAATGTAAATTCATAAAGATCCAAATCACCAAAACAGGTGAGTATATGTGGAGTTCCTAAAACGCCCTTGATGGAACAAAGGTACTCGGTCCCCTATCTAATCAGCAAAGTCGAACAACTCTTCACATTGCCTCCTCTCCCATCACTTGAAGAGGAATATGCCATTATGTCGTCCTCCAGATAGTTTATCCACTAGTGCTGCA
>CADEPD010041515.1:0-10391 GCA_902829195.1 Fraxinus dipetala | reverse complement strand
CTCTTGGTTGATTCATAAAGATTTGCTCATCAAGTTCACCATCTAAAAAATCAATTTTTATATCAAGTTGTTCAAGTGCTCAGTCAAAATGTGCAACCAATGCAAGCATGACCCTAATAGTGGTGTATTTAACAATTGGTGAAAAAATCTCGTTATAATCAACACCCTCATTCTGTGTGTATTCATTGGCCACTAATCTAACATTAAATCTTAAGGGTTCAGATGCACTAGGATCCTCCTTAATCTTGAAAACCCACTTATAGTCAATTGTAGATATTCTTAGGTCTAGGTACTTGTTCCCAGGTTTGATTATTTTTTAAGGACCTCATCTCCTCTTTCATTGCCTTAAACCACTCTTCATCTTGTTCCCTCTTCATCGCCTGCTCAATGGTTTTTGACTCTCTATCCACTAACTCCTCATAACTAGCATGAGCAAAAGCTAACTCGGACTCATATCTAAATTTTCTAGGTGCTCTCAACTATATTCTCTTTCTATCCCTAGTTAAGTTATAATCTGTTAAGAGATTCTTTTCCTTAAAAAGCTTTTCTATCACTACTTCCTTTCTATTCTCCATCTCAGGTTGTTGAACATGAGTCTCCACCTTATTAAGAGTAGTAGTGACAGATGTGCTAAGTTTTTCTAACTTTACATTGAACTGATCTCTCTCTTCACCATGTTCTTCTTCACTCTTAGGTTCAGATTCAATTTTAAAGCACGTCATTTCATCCTCATTGAATGTAATATATCTATTCACAATAATCTTAACCCCCTTTTGGCTTCTATCACATTACCTATAAACCTTGACACCCTCAAGGTAACCTAGAAATATACATTTTCTAACTCTAAGTTCAAGCTTTTCCTCATTCTGATAAGAAAATATAGCACATCCAAAAGTTCTAAGCACAAAATAATCACTTAGTTTACCAGAATATTTTTCATGAGGAGTCACCATTTAGTATAGCAGATAGAGTTAAATTAATCAAATAATAAACAGTCATAACAGTTTCGACCCAAAATGACTTTGGGACATCAGAACTTAGCATCATGCAACGTACTTTATCAAGTATGGTTATATTCATCCTTTCAGCTACCCCATTTTGTTGGGGGAGTGTAAGGAACAGTTTTATGCCTTTATTATTCCATTTTTTTTTCACATATTGTCAAATTCAGAGTTACAAGACTCTAGGTCATTATCAGTTTTCAAAAACTTAATCAACTTGTCAGTTTGGTTCTCAACTTGTCTTTTCCAATCATTAAGATTATGGAAAGTATCAGACTTATTCTTTAAAAGATAAACCTACATATTTCTCGTGTAATCATCAATAATAGACAATAAATACATATTTCCACCCGAGGTGGGATTACTAGCATGACCTCACAAGCCTGAATGCACGTATTCAAGCATACCTTCAATTTTATGAACATTCATAGGGAAAGAAGTTATATGATACTTACCAAACACACAATGATCACAGAAAAATAAATCAGACACGCAATCATTACCAGAAGCACCATTTTCATTAAGAAGTTTAAGCCCTCTAATAACCACATGTGCTAATCTGTTGTGTCATTTATGTGTGTGATCAGTTTTGGCGAAAGAGATAAAGGAATCTAATCCCCTTATCACTTCTCCAGTAATGATATAAATATTATTTTTCTTGGTTTCCTGGATGGAAACAAGTGCACTCTTAACCAATTTTAAAACTCCATTTCCAATTTTACCAGTAAAGTTAGATTTCTCAAGTCTTCCTCTTGAAATTAAATTCCTAAACAGTTCGGGAATGTATCTAACGTCTTTTAAAGTATATACAAAATCAGTGTCAAACTTTAAAGTAATATCACCAATCCAAGCAACGATATAAGTAGAATTGTCACATGGCACAACACGCCCATCATTTAATTCATGCAAGTTTTCCAACAAATCCTATTGTGATGTCACATGAAAAAATGTATTAGAATCAAGTACCCAATCATGCAAAAGAGAATTGACAGTTATATTCAATTCAACAGGATAAGCAACATAACTTGTAATGATATAAACTTCACCATCATCAACATTGGAAACATAAGACAACATATTTACTTCATCTCTCTGTTTACCTTTCAGCTTACCCTTCTCTTTATAGCAATCTTTTATAAAATGACCAATATTTCCAACAACTATAGCATTTCACAATTAACAATAACTTAAACAAATTTGTTAAATACGTTTAAATTGTCGTCAAAATCCTTTGAAGAATTCATTTTAAAACTGAAAAAATGATCAAGTAAGTAAAGTTTGTTCGGAGTAGATTTCAGTAAATACAAGTCTTCCAATTTTTTTTCAAAGTTCTTTAGTAGCTTTCAGTTTTCCCACTTTTCTCAAAATAGCATCAAACAAGTGTAAAATGATTGAAGTTTAAACAAGCTAATCGGCTTACTCTTTATGTTCTTTTGATAAATCAAAGGAAAATTGTCATTTATAGCCTTTGAATTTTTTTGTTCAACCAAAATACCTCTCATTTTTTGTTGTCAAATTAAAAAAATCACATTTTTCATTAAAAATTCTCAAATCAAAATTGTAAATCGTCATTTTTAAGAATCAATAAAAAAAATGCACAGAATCACAATTAAACCACACTAAGTAGACATAGGATCGCAAACAATATACACCGTTCTAAATTTTCAGGGTTTTGTAAGATTCTCGATCTTAGATCAAGAGAATGTTCAAACGGGTCGAGTTTAAATGTTCTAGTGAAATCAACGGTGCAACAAAGAGATGTGTCAACCAAAACAGTCTCACACACATTATATCATAGAGATAATAAGCTGATTTTATCAAATGAATAATTCAATAACGTAATAGTTAAAAGGCAAATAGTTTCTAATTTCTAACACGGACAATGGTTACGTCATATGGTAACCCCACAGGCAATGGTTCAATCACTTTATATTACCAACAACTTTCTGGAGGCAGGCCATCGATTATCTCATTGGGTCGTCATACCTTTAACCTGCATTTCAAAAAGACAAAAGATTGCCCTGGGAAGAGATCTTCAGAAAATGTGAAAGGAAAGGGAGTTGGAGATCAAAAGTCAAAGAAAATAAGAAAATTACAAGTATTAAAATACAAGGAAGGAGAATAGATGCCATCCGAATTGTACAAAGTAAATCAACGGTCGATATTGATCCCACCAAAACGATGCTGTTATGAAGAATCTTGCAACGAAAGCTTTGCTAATAGATCAACACCACCCTTGATCTCCTAACAGATGTTGTTTGTGCACAATCAATGAGAATAGCTGTTTCTCGTCAATCTCTGAATCTTCACTTGCAAATCGAGCTATCGAGAATTAAGTTCAATCTCTCCAAAGATGTACTTATTTGAAAATTCACATTGGATCACTTGAGGCCCAAGTCGTAACTTTGGGAAAAGTGGTGCCTCCTCACAAAGGGGGTCGCAATAACTAAGCCCGGGCGATTGTTTCCTACCTTAACTTGGTCAAATAAGCCATTTTATCGAAAAAGCCAAACATGTCAATATGGAAGGTCGACCCCAAGACCCAATCCATACAGATCGGCCCATGGAAAAAGTCATCTAGAAAAATTATAATGTCATAATTGAAAAGGTATTTCCTGGGTGGCAACACCGCCTACGGCAACCAATAAAAAAAATCATGATGACAAGGTGTAGGTCTACAACCTATGTATCATGGTGATACCATTAGAATCGTACTCTTCAATGAATAAAATCTATCCAAAAAGGATGGTGACGCACGGACCTGAGTTTAGACGCTTAACATGATCCGATGACCAGTTCTAGTCCAATGACCTAGACAAAAAGGTAAAGGTCCAACGAGAAAGGTTAACTAAATAATCTCTTTGTTACACTAATATACAAATTCGAGCACTGCTACAACCTTGTTTTATCCAAATTTCCAACAATAAAACAATGTTATTTAACCTAAATTCACCAAAATGCAAAGTCAATTCATTTTTTGCCATCAATAAAATTAATGAAGAAGAGTATCATAAAATTTGTCAATTTTATCCATCTAATATGCTAAACTTGTAATGAATTAGATTAGTTTTTTTTTTCATTTTTTATTTTATATAGAACAAGAAGTTTAAGCTGTAAAATACAAATATGTTAATTACTCCAAATTTACACTTTACCATGGAATTAACCTATTTCGAGGAGACATTCACCGCCGTCCACAGCGGCTCAAGATGAGTAAGCTCAATTTCCGGCCAAGAAAGTCGTCATCCGCACGGCTGAGAGAGAGAGAAGTTCTGATATATTCCGCCCAAGACTTGAAGAACGTGAAACGCATAACCTAGATGAAAAGGAACGCCGAGGTTTACGTGGAGAGGGATGTTCACGTGGCAAGGACCCGTATTGACGAGCACGGCGAAACCAATGCGACGTGGAACGAGGTGGTGAAGGTGAATTTTCACGAGAAGCTGCCTGAAAATAACGTCATGGCGGCGTTGAACGTGGATATATATGCTCACTCTCATGTCAAATGGGAGAAGCCTGTAGGGAGCGCTAGGGTTTTACTATGCGACGTGTTGAAGGGTGGTGATGCGGCAGAGCCGCTAGATAATCCGATTCAGTGCAGGTTTGGAGGGACACCGGGAGGTCCCACTGTCCCAGGGGTAGCTTAACGTGTGGGTCTCACCTACAGGAAGGTTCTTGATACAGCGGGAGTCATCGTCTTTTACTTTAAAAGATAAAGGGGAGGAGGAGGAGGAGATAGCGGAGGTGGAGTTGGAGGTGGAGGAGGAGGAAGAGGGTGGTGGACATGGTTGTGGGGATAAGAAGTAGATTATAGACACGTTGCTGCTGTTTTGGTGCATGGTTGCCTATTGTAGTTCTGACTGTATAACAAGTGAGTTTGATAACGTTTAAGGAATTTAGTTTTTGTTGAGGTAACATCTGATTTTAATTTGAGTTAAAATAAAACAATTAATATTAATCACATATATTATGGATTCACATCTTTTCAACCACATATATCAAAAACTTTTATCACAATCCTTTAAAAATCTAATTTTAATCCCCACCAAACAAGTAAAATTATAAGTAACTTATAAGAATTAAGAAGAATGAGTAGTTTGTCTAACTGGATAATAAGCCCGTTTGATACTGTAGTAATCTAGATTTGAATTTAAGTCAAAGTTAATAATTAAGCGCCTGTTTGATAGCTATTTTTTTGAAAAAATATTGTTTTAAATAATGAATTTTGGAGAATGTGTAGTTAAAAAATAAGGAACAATTTTAAATTTACATATAGAATATTTTATTGTGTGAATGGATCGTTAAAAATGAATATGTTAAAAAAGAGTTTGAAAAAATGGGAGACAAACATGTGCTAATTTTAATCACATATTTTATTGGTTCCACAACTTTTCAACTATACATTTCATCAACTTCTATAAAAATATGTTTTTAATCCCCACCAAGCATGAGCTAAATAGGAAACTGGGAATTACAAATATGTGATTCAAATTAGTGTTTCATTTTGTCTAAAAACTTATAAATTACCTGATAGTTATCCAAAAATAGTCTTATTTTAAGTTTATTTACCTCCAAGTAAATTTTAAAGTTTCATGACTACAGTTAAAAATAAGCAAGTACAGTTAAGTTATGAGTAACTTTTTTGTTTAGCCCTTATTTGACCTTCACTTTTATCAACCTTTTTTTTGGTAAACTAAACAAGGACTTGGTAACAAAAAATTCTTGAAAAGAACCTAAAATCGAAGTAAAGGTCAAAAAAGCTATTACCTTGGTTAGTTTTTTGGAATTTTTTTCTGACATTTCTAAAACCAAAAATCATACATAATTAAATCTTCTCCATAAATTATAATGGAAACCCTATAGCTTAATGGCAATGAAGGCCTACCTACACTTGCCTAACAAATTAAAATGCGTCCTAATTTCATTGAACCACCACCTATATTGATGCTAAACACGACTAGTTCTTAGTAACATTCCTCAAGTTCATGATTATAACCTACAATTATATTGCACTGAGACAGTAAATTGCCTTGAAAACTTGTTAAACAATTGCCCACCTCTATTAATATAACCTCAAGAATAGTAAGGTTGTATTGTGTTTAAAACAATAATCATGGTTAAGGTTGTGCGCCATTGAGAGGCATATGATTAGCCTTCTAAGGTATATAATCAGCAATTCAGCACAACTCGAAAACCATCAGTATAATTTATAAAACTTGAAAAAAAAAAACCATGACAATACATTACCATTCTTGATCGATATTCAGTTTATTCCCCTTCCTGGATGCGAAGTATGCAGTAAACAATACACGTTTTCTTTTCCATGTGTACGTGCAATACATTCCAACTCCACATATGTCCCACTACGATTCCTGCGCATGGACATTGTGCGTGTTTGGTACATAGTGCTTGATAAGATTAGAAAGTCTACACTTCTTTTCTTCTTCTCAACTATCCCGTCCTTCGTAACAAACATGGCAAAACTGTGTTTCAAAGGAGGCTCAATTGTGTGATTAACACCCAACTTTCTGCAGAAAAATGGCACTTCCATTGATGATAGTAATTCCAGTACTAACTACAGAAGGGAATTTCAGAGGCATGTGCTGATAAAACTAATGAGATCTTATAATAAATTTTGAAAGGAGGACAAAGACATTCACATTGCACTCAGGATTGGTCTGTTTTGGATGCTTTCAATTTCTCGAGCTGCTTGCGGAGGTAAGCCTGCTTTAATTTCTCTCGACGAGCAGCAATCTGTTCTTGTCTGCGCATCTTGAGTTGAGACATGTTTTCCCTTGCTTGATTTACTTCTTCATGAACTTCCCTGAGAAGAAATGATTGGATAAATTTTGTTTCATAAGATAAATTTCAAATTTCAAAACATATGCTAAAAAGGCATTTGCATACACTTTCCCCTTTTTTCTCATCGGAAGTACAATTTTGCTTGACCTCAAGAGTATTATTCATGCTAGAATTCACATAATAATCCTAGTTTAAACTATTACTGAACTTGGAATTGAGTGATGATACAGAGCTATGTGATGTTAAGCAAATGATTTTTCCAAGGAAATTTGGCATCAGCTAGTGATTCAATCTGATAAATATTTTTCTTCTTTTACCTTTCAGATAATTCTACAGCACAAGGAAGAGAAAAAATGCAACCCCAACCCCCACAGGTACATGTAGGTCAACACCTTGACCATTGTGTAAGAAAATAACAGACACTATGGATACTGTAAATAATTTATCCTTTTGTCTAGATTGAAGGTTCACCAGTATGTAGGTTAAAAATTCCATGGAATAACATGCAGTCGTACAAACTATAAAGCTTTTTATAGTCTTCAAAACAACTTATCAAAGTAAAATTCCCATGTATATGGGTTGGCCATATGTGCATTTTTTTATTTTTTTTTCATTCCACTCTCTCCGGCGTCATCTCCAATAATCAATCCTATAAGGAAACTCCTAAAAAATAAGTGAAAGGAGGAGTTTATAGTCATCGTCCAATGAGGCATAATATGCACCAGTTATCCTTGAGGGAAAACATCTCCTAATAATGTAAATTACATACTACTACCTAGAGGTGAAGAATTGTCCTGGAAATAAGTATTCATATCAAATACAATGAATTTTCCAGGAGACGACCTATTATTAGTTTGCTTAACCTCAACATAAGAAGGAAGGAAACACAGAAAAAGGAAAACTAACTCAGCAAATTCATGCAATAGACAGCACATAAAATAACTAGGGAAGAGAACTTACATCACAAATCGCTTATGTTCACTCCTGTCTACTGTAGCATCTGCAAGACCAGGCCCTGTGGCTTTCGTATTGGGCAGAATATCATCATTGTCACCAGCTTCATTTCGAGCTTCATGTGTATCAGTATCATGCTCTTGAGGCAATTGGGGCTCATCATGTTGAATACCCTTCCGGAAAAAATCAACACAGTACTTCTCACTGTCTTCCTCGTCAGAAAGATCGCCCCTCACCAGCTTATTGTATAACTCTGCTTTTCTCTCTAAAGCTGCATAACTTGCTGACCCGTCGTTGACAGCTTTTAGCTCGAGCTTGTCTCTGAAATAGACCAAATAGCCATTATTCATCTAATTTCGGCACCAGCGATCCAATTAAACCAACATACAGAGAATTATGTGCAGACTTTTCTCCTCCTCTTTTTCCTGGACATGCAAGTAAAACACTACATTTAACCAAAGACTGTTTGGTTTCAATAGTAAACATTGAGACCTCAATTGTACAGTGATGACATGCCACATGAGGTTCAATCCCCCCCCCCACCCACCCACCAGGATGGGGGCTGGGTTTTGGGATTTGTTAGGAATTAAGATTTCAAATCCACCAAGCTAGTAAATCCAAGACCCTCGTTGCTTCAGTATACGTAGCATCAGTAATTGTCCATTTCAAAAACTGCTTTTAACATCCACAAAGTGACTAAAATTGCATAGCTAGGAATTACAATCAAAGAACTAACGTTAAAAAAAAAAAAAAAAAGATACAGTTGGGCAATAAATATATGCCTTCTAGGGTTGAAGAATATAAGTAAAATAATTAGCTTCATCCTATTTGCTTCAATTATTTTTACCTTGAAACTCACGAACACAAACAATAAACTCTAGAACCCTGACATGCAATCTTACATTATCCCATATATCACATAGTTATCCATCCATACAGATACTCGTAAATTCCAATCAAATAATAAATTACTCATTGCAGTGATATCCAAATTAACATGGGTATAAAGAAAATTTTACGTACTTGGATGCACGGGCATCTACGCCGGAGTTCTTTTGCGAGAAGGGATCGTGAGAGGAGATTTTCTTCCTGGCGCGGTGGACCTCAAGATGGTGACCGTACTGATTATCTGCGGAGTGGATGGGCTCCTTGGATTGGCGCTTAGATTCTTCTTGTGACTTGTAGAGTTGAGCCTTGAGCTCGAGGATTGAGGAGGGCCCAACGCCCTCGATAGCCCGATGCTTTCTGGGCATGATTGAGGATTCCGTTATCCATCCCAATGACTCCACCACCACCCTCTTCTTCGACGTATTCGATTGTTCCCCTTCTTTCTCCATTTCCTCTCTCTAGGGCTTGTAGCAGATTGAATTGTGGGGCTTCTATTTGAATTGAGTTTTTCGTGGACTCTTCCCTGTAATTTAATTACTTTCTTAGGGAATAATTTCAATGGAGGTCCCCAAACCTTTTGAAAAGTAAGATTACGCCAAAACCTTTAAATTATAGCAATAAAGATCCCAAAAATTTTTAAAATCGTGCGACTGAACGATATTTGGACGATTTATATTCAAAAATTATTTCTTCTTCTTCTTCACCTCGCCCCTGCCTTCTCCAATCCAATCCAACCTAATCCAACTCAAGCCTACCGACAACACCCACCCACCACAACCACGTGCCACCTCCATTCCTAATGTCGCTAGAATCTATCTCTTCCACTTCTTTATATTATTAATTTTCACATCATTCCATAGCCTACAATGTAGGAATTACAACTAAATTGAGAGTAGCATTCTTATTTGAAGAAAAAGAATAAAATTGGCCAAATTCTTCCACCACCATCGTACCCCACTTTAATACGCAATCTTGAAGCGACTTCATGCCTTCTCACAAAATTAGTCCTTTACAACGTAGTACTTATTTGGCAACCAAAGTAGGTGATCTATGTTGTCAAAAAACTTGCACGTTTCCGTATTGTACTCCACAAACTGCGATAAGAATAAATTCGCTTGAGCATAACATCAAACATTTTACATGCATTTGATTCTTTAAAATTTTAAGGTTTATTACCTTCCAAATGTGAAGTTTGGAACAATTAATGACATAATAAATCATGGCGAACTCAGTCTAATTTTCAAGAGGATAAAAATGTAAACTCACTCTAATTCCTCTTCTTTGGTGGCGGTAGTGATGTGGAAGAGAAGGGAAGGGATGAGATGAGTGGTGGTGGGTTGAATATGGTAGATTTAGTTTTCCAGGAGAATATTCGATGAAGAATGAAAGAGCCGTTGATTTGTTTTAAATTTGAATTGGATTAGTGTGAGAAAATCTCTTTATGAATGGAAGGGTATGCACATCTTTGTACTACCACATTTTTTTCTATTTACTGAAATACTCATAATTAAAATGACATCAATAACCACCAACACCCGTAAATTGTTCTTTCCTCTCTTTTTTGTACACCACCAAGTAAATCATCATTGGCTTTACTCGTGATTGAATGCATGTGGTTGAATTTTACCTTTTTCTGAGTGATAAAATTGGATACCTCTGTTCACTGGGATTTTGACTATGTGGGCATATTTCTGATAAAATTGGATACCTCTGTTCACTGGGATTTTGACTATGTGGGCATATTTC
>CADEPD010041487.1:0-11114 GCA_902829195.1 Fraxinus dipetala | reverse complement strand
TTTATTGTATTACAAAAATGTATAACAAAAATGGACACGAATACTCTTAATAAATTGTTTTGCAAAGTGAAAAAGAATGGCAAGATTTAACCATTTTGCACCAAAATGGTGCTATACATTGGATGAGAATTGCACCAAATATTTGGTGCAATTTGTTGAATTATGGTGAAATGGTGCGCTGGAGATGGCCTTCCTTAACGTTCTCAATTCAATACAAGGATTGCCACTATTTTTATTCCTTAAAAACAAAAAAGCTCACAATCCAAAAGAAAACACAAAATCAAATGTAGGTCAATGGTTAAGGAAAAAAAAAAAAAGGAAAAGGGGCAAGTTTGTAAAATCAAAGGATTTGCAACTAACTGCCTATAAACAATAGCATCAGTTGTATTCAAAGCGGAGGAGGAGGGAACAAAGAATAAGTAGGAAAAAGAGGGAAAATATATACAAGAAGATACATATCATTCATTAGCAGTTTGGCAGGAAATCCAATAAACCTGACATTCTGCTTTTGTTCTCTGATTCCCTTTTTGTGGAATCAGAGGATAAATCATCATAATCACTTCTCATCTCCCCACTATTTTGTTTTGGTTTCTTTAATTATATATACCTATATTTTTCATTTTCGTGTATGTATGCTTGATAATAAAAAAGCATTCTTGAACCATTCTTGAAATGGGATTTTGAAAAAAAAAAAAAGAAAAAGGAAACAAATCAGAAAAGTGGGATTTTTCTCCTTTCTTTTCTAGGAGTTCTTGGTAAAATGGCAATGGTAGAAATTGAGGGGAAGATGCAGGGGTGGCTTTATCTGATTCGGTTCAACCGTTTTGGGATGCAATATTCACGTAAAAGGTATTTCATTCTTGAAGACAATTGCCTCAAGAGCTTCAAATCAATTCCCACGTCTGAGACAGAGGTACATCTTGTATTTTCCTATGTTTTATTTCCATATAAACATGCAAATATATATGCATTTGTTAATTTCTGCATGTATGATGTATATGTTAATTTCTGTATTTTCATCTATCTATGTTTTATTGCTATGAATATAATCAGTTTGGAAAAATATGATTTTTGGTAGAGACCCTGTTTTATTGAAATTTAAAATTGAATTGCCTTTTTTAAGTTAAAATTGGAATATACGAATTTTCGACGCTCTTTACCGAGTGTAAGAAATATATTCGTGGTGTTTTATTAATTTTGGCTTCTTCTTTTTGGTTGAATTTTTTGAGATGCTATGGTTTTAGAATTTAATTGACCGTGTTTTTACTTTTTATGCTCGATAATTATGTCTTGTCGAATTTGTTTTATTTGTTGCCTTTAATTCTTTTGTAATGATGAATGTTAGTGTTATAATGTATTCTTCCTCATTTCATTTGTGGTTTCATAACTTTTATTTATTTTATTTTATCTTTTCTTTTAGCTCCCTCTGATAAAGCAAGTTGTATAAAGTCCATTTTGATATATATGATTTTATGTTAGGCAGATATTCCAATTTAAATATTGTAACTGTATTTTGATTAGCAATCGCAACCTACAACCCTCCATCTGAAGAAGAGATTACAAGTTTTTTCCCACACTTCCATGCTTTAGGATTGCATTATTGAAAGACAATAAAAATAAAAATAAAAAATTGAATCTTTGGAAGGAACATGGATGATTACATGTTTAATTTACAATCCAATTTTTTCGATTATTCGGGCATTGAATGTCTGATATTGTTTGTTACTCAGAAAGTCAAGTAAAATTTTCATTTTTGTGCTTAATTATCCATAGACCTCCATGAATTTCAGTCATAACTTGTAATAATCTCGAAAGAACTGCATCTGTGTAATTGCAAAATCTCAACATCTGTTCAGTCCCCAATTGAGGAGTTCTATGATGTAGTTGAGATCTAAACTTGAAAGTGTGATTACTCTCAAAGTTTTTGCTAATCCGTTCATGAGAAATATATAGGATGACATGAAACTTCATTTTGATCCTAAACAATTTGTGATATTTGTCGACCCATTCTTGTGTCAGGAGCCTGTGAGAAGTGCAATAATAGACTCCTGTATTCGAGTTACAGATAATGGAAGAGAGAGCCATCACAGAAAAGTATGTCGCTTGAAATTACTTTGCTTCCACTTGATAAATAAATAAAAACTGAAAGCTCTACTTCTGCACATGTATGACTTTTCTTTTCACATGCAGGTATTTTTCATTTTCTCCTTGTACAATACTTCTAATCATAAAGATCAACTGAAGGTACGTGTTCTTTTTCTGTTGATTCTTAAAGAATTTATGCTGATGCGTGACTATTGTCACCTGTATGATGACCCTGAACTCTTTTCAAATTTTATAGTTGGGGGCAATCAGTTCAGAAGAAGCTGCTAGGTGGATTCGGTTTTTACAGGATGCTGCACTTAATCCTGTTAAAAACTTGAAAGCCTCTTCAAAAAGGAAATGGCAACCTTTTAGGTAGGTGGTAACCTTTCTTTGCTTGCCGGAATTTCTCGCAATCAAGTTCTTTCAAAGATGAAACTCTTTTGAAATTTGAGTGCAAGGACTTTATGTAGATGTGTGATGTTGAATTCTGATATCATTCCCAAGACCTACATAGATATCTTGAGAGGTTGAAATTCATTGTAGCAAATTTATTTCACTGTTATTTTTGAGCGGTTTTCTCAATTTAAATCTTACTGAAGATGATTACACACTTGGATGTTTGATCTTGTCAATTGAACTGAAATTATGCTCATCAGACTAAATTGATCTTAAGAACTTCTTTTGTTAATCCACTTGTGTAAAGAAGTCTCAAATTTGTGTGTACTTAATCGGGGGGACGCTGAGTCTCTGCTTAACCAATTTTACTTTTATTCCCCTTTACCACATTTATGTGTGGTTTCACTGCTTGAAGTCCAACTACCTTCATTCTGTTTCATAATTTTTCTCTTTCCAATCCTTTTTTCTTCTAGTTTTCTTTTGCATTTTACTCTGCGTATTTGTAGGTTGTGGAGGTTGCGGTCCCAGTTTTACACGTTTGTATTCATTGTTCCACAGACCAGAACTTATTTTACCATTGTTTCTACAGCTTAAGTGTTTCGAAGAGAATGGCGAACAAAAGTTCCATTAAATGGACTTCTATATCTTCTCTGCAAGTGGATGCTATGACATCCGACGTAATTGCACCTTCACCTTGGAAAATATTTGGCTGTCGAAATGGTAAGAAGGAACTTTTAAGTACTTTCAGGTGGAAATTGACCTTTGTTATCAGTTGATGGTTGCATTTTGCCACCTCTTCAGGATTACGGCTCTTCAAAGAAGCAAAAGACACAGATTCTAATGGGAAGGTAGATTTCTCTTTTGGCCCATTATCATTAATTCTTTAAGTTAATTACATATTTTCCTTCTTGACATATTTTTGAATGGTTATTCTTAGCACTGGGGGGATCACCCAGCAATAATGGCAGTTGGTATCATCGATGGAACATCGGAAGCTGTTTTCCATACTGTTATGTCACTCGGTCCCTCGAGAACAGAGTAAAGATTTCTAGAATTTTCCCCTTTTGCCAAACCTATTAATAAGGATGTTGTTTTTATGTTCTTGAGGAACACATAAGTGATACATAAATATTCATCTTTGTTATTGACATAGCATTTGCTTGGAGATTTAGGGAAACCATTAAAAAGCCCTAAATCTTTTAACTTTTATCATCTAGTCTGACTTCTTACACTTTCACTTTTAAGAAAGAAGAGAGTCGGAATTCTCACATTCGTATTTTTTTAGAAAATTTAATCTTCTCAGGCAATTACTTGAAGGCAATCGATATTTATGGTGCTATAAAGATCCAACAACAAACTTAGTGCATTCCGTAGGATTGGACAAAATAATAAACAAGCTTTTACTATCGAGTCCTCCTTATCAAACATTCCATCATGGATTTCCACATTTTGATTACTGAAAATTGGTGCATTACGATAAATGCACTGAGTTTTATAAATTTTCCTGAAACCAATCATTTCTTAACTTGTTTAACCTTTCAAGTGTTCTTATGCAGATGGGATTTTTGTTTCTATAGAGGCTGTGTGATCGAGCACCTCGATGGCCACACGGATATAATTCACATCCAATTATATAACCATTGGCTACCATGGTGAAAGGCTCATAATTTCTACTAGAAACCATTTTATAATCATGCTATTATTGAACACCTTTCCATTTTTCAGGGCAATGAAAAGAAGAGACTTGCTGCTTCGACGTTATTGGAGAAGAGAAGATGATGGAACATACGGTACTTTTTAACTGACAATTTTGAAATGAATGTATAATTGTTACAAAATAATCAATTTTTTCTCATGCATTGTTTTGCTGCAGTAATCCTCTATCATTCCATGTTCCACAGAAAGTGCCCTCCTCAACGTGGATATGTTCGTGCTTACGTTAAAAGTAATGTATGCTTAGATTTGGAAATTTTAATGTCATTTTTTTCTATCCAGTAATGTTGGCAGGCTTATGCTCTTTTGTTTAGTTTTCTATTATTTTTACCATAAATGCTGCATTTCATTTTTCTTCGGCTTCTGAGAAATAGAAGAATAAATGTTTCTATCTTTTGTATTACTGTGAAATATAGAAGATATCATGTGTTTTAAAAAAAATCTTTAACCACATTTTTGCTCTATATTTACGCACTTGCTCGACAAACTCAAGGTTACGACAACCAAACCAGTTTACGTATTGTGAAACATTTGATTACTCAATGTATCAGCAAAACCATATAAATGGGTCTGCTAATGATTCTCAGCATATCCAATTTTTGGGGCACAACTAGAATTCGTATCCTCAAATTTTTGTCAAAGGGGTTGCATTAATTTATACCGAAAACTCAAACTTCTCTATGATTAATAGCTTCTTCAAGGGGCGAAGAAAAGATAGAATTTATTCCTCTATTGAAGTTCACTCATTTAATGTCATAGAGGGTTGAAATACCTGGAAAATATTTTTTTTGTTGTGAAATAATTTTTTCTTCACATCTTTAATCAAACAGGTGGTGGATTTGTAATAAGTCCGGTGAAACAAGGTAAAGAATGTGTTGTAAAACACATGCTGGCTGTTGATTGGAGAATCTGGAAAGCTTATCTAATGAAAGCATCTGCAAGAACTATAACTATCAGTTTTCTTGAGAGAGTCGGAGGTAAAAGTACAAGTCACTTTTCGATTATAACTTTCCAGGCTTTTTGAACCAAATTTCACTAAAATGGACGGAATCCTTTTTGCACATTGCAGCATTAAGAGAGTTGTTCAGAGCAAAAGGCGAAAATAATTGCCATGAATTTTTATCGGGAGAGATAACAAGAGAAATCGGGGTGCCTCATTGTGAAAAGGAGGATATCAAAACTGAAATTGACTTGATGGGGATGGAGAGTGTAACAGAAGATGAGCCACGGCCTTCAAATCTTATGGGACTGAATGATGCAGTAGATGAATTTTTCGATGTTCCTGAACCATCCAATGATGAACGATCCGAGAATGAGTGGCCTTTGATCATGAGTCCAGAATTATGTTACATGGTAATTTCTGTTTATCATATTTTTACTTTAATCGTATTTTTCTTACTATTTCTTTTATTGAAGCAGATCCTATCTTATGCTTAAGTTTTTCTATTTGAAAAATTCACTTTTTTGATAAATTTAATGATGACTGCACTGTGGTTTTCTATTCCAAATGCTGCATTTAACATATGTGTATGAAATGTGGAGAAATGAAACTGATTGGTAAGTAACTAGGGGTCCTAGATAAAGGAATACTTATTGCCTTTTCTGGCCTGTAATGATTTACTGATGTTTGTTTGGTATCATGAGAGCTTTATTAACGTGATGTAATTGCTCGATTGATTTTTGAGTTTGATAATGATCCACTATAAACAAGGATACTCATCACATAATCACTTATGTTGATTTCCATTACGTTCAAAGGCCTTTTAATCCGCCATTATATATCAAATCAACTTCGTGTTCGAATTTTAATAAGAGGACGATTTCATTCGGCGCTTGTTTAGTGCTTCTAATATATTATGTCCATTATATGATATTATTTAGCGAAATGTTCCTACGGCCACTCATTTAGATTTTGGAAATCAAAGCAATCTACTGCTTTTGATGCTCCGATGCTGTATCACATCTTAACTGGCATTGTGCAATACATGAATGAACTTCACTGCTTCACTCTTGAGATATGCAGGATAAGTACCAGCCTAAATTGCCATCTGCTGCCAATTTCGTGAAAAAATTACATGATCTTGCAGGTTGGTCCCGTTAGGATGCTTGCAACTATGATCAATAGATGCGAAGGTATTTTTAAAACAAATTTAATTTGGGAATGACTCGATTTTTTTGTAATTATTGCAGTTCAAAAAAAGGGTTATATAGACTTGCAAGATATGTCTTTCGAAGACAGCAAATCATGCAGTTATGGAGCCACACTTCCAAACGATCCAAGTTTGAATATGCCTTGTAGCTGGGCAGCTGCTGATCCATCCTCATTTTTGATCCGCGGTGATAATTATTTAGAAGATCGTCAAAAGGTTGCAGTTTGATTTCTTTCTTTTATTTGGTAAAAAAAAAAATGCTCACTTACAAATGTCAGCCGAAAAATAAATTATTATGGATATTTGTCATTTCTACTTACGACAAGTCACTCTTATGATGGAAGCTCTCATTCATTTGAGTGATGAGATCTCAGAACAACGGGTTAAAAGAGGAACCAGTAAACTTAAACAAATGTGGTCAATTGTGGTGGTTGAGCATCTAGTTGCTTTGAATCTTCCAGTAGATTTCCCAATGATCCAAATAGAGCGGCAAAAACAAAATTCATGTAGCCAACCCCAGAATTTTTTAAGCAACAGGCTTAGTTTGATGTTTTCATTTCATCAATGTGCATGACATACTGGGATATACTTTTTGAGTAAGAAGAGAAAGATCAAAGTGGGTGACTCCTCAAAAACAAGTTTCTTGAGGCTGCAACCTCCAAACTGCAAGATTTATTGAGAGAGAGACCGATATAAAAGAGGAGTTCACCGATTTTGGAAGTGGAAATTTTTGGAAGGGGTTTTCTGTTATTATCTATTACATTTAACACATAAAAGAAATCAACTGCTGCCTATGTGTCTTCATTAATAAACCTATGTGCATGCAATTGTGAGCGTGTTCAGGCAAATGAGATCATTTTGTTATTATCAGCCAATTATAAGATCATCTGAATAATTGAGTTTCTAACTTATCATCCTCGAGGATCACTATCCCCGTCTCAATTTTTGTTTTATGCTTTTCTGAAAATTATACGTGCAATTTATTTTATACAATCTTTTCATTTTGCAACGAAATCGGTCTTTCATTTTCTAATTCTGGAAAAAAAATTTGTTTAATCAGATCAAAGCAGAAGGTACTTTGATGCAAATGGTTGCTGCAGATTGGATAAGATCTGACACGCGTGAAGATGATCTTTCCAGTCGCCCTGGAGGCATCGTTCAGGTTTGCTATATCATTTCTGAATCGTTTTTATGATTGTGAATTTGAATTAGTTAAAAACAGTATATCTGCAAACACACGCAGAAATATGCAGCTCGAGGAGGACCGGAGTTCTTTTTTGTCATTAACATTCAGGTAATTCTAAATCTTTTATCATGTTCCATCTCCAGTTCATCTAGAATTTAGTGTGTGATTGATGTTTTGGGACTGAATCAGGTTCCAGGAACAACTCCTCACAATCTGGCCCTGTATTACATGCTAACAACTCCCTTGGAAGAAACACCTTTGTTAGAACGCTTTGTCAATGGAGACGATGCTTTTAGGAACTCAAGGTTTAAGCTTATCCCATACATTTCAAAGGTAGTTTTGCATTCGAAATTTAAAGATTTGTCCCTTTTCCCATATTAATCTCTTCAAACTTTAAACAATCTAAATCACTGATGTTCATAGGGATCTTGGATAGTAAAGCAAAGCGTTGGAAAGAAGGCTGGTTTGGTAGGTCAAGCACTCGAAGTCCATTATTTTCGAGGAAACAACTACTTGGAGGTAAAACTCAGAGATTATGTGCTTTTCGAGTTTGTAGTTCATATGCTCTCACTCAATAAGTGAAAACGCAGAGAAATTCTAGTTATTAGAGTAAAATTCTTCATATCTTACCTTTTACACTGCATATGGATTTTCAGCTTGATATTGACGTTGGATCATCCACAGTAGCAAGGGGCGTAGTTAGCCTGGTCCTCGGATACCTTACCAATCTTGTTATAGAAATGGCATTTCTAATACAGGTAAAGCATTTCTAATACAGGTAAAACATCATTACCCTGAGGTTGATAATTTCTCAAAGGATTCTCATTGTCCATAATTGGAGTATGGAGCAGACCAGTTTACATCAAATCTCCATCTTGTTGAAATTGTTTCTGCTAGTTATTAAACAGTTGTACACCTTTCATTGGCGCAGTTGCTTTAGATTTTTTAGTAAATCCAGCAATGAATCAAAGGGAGTGGCAGAACCCAAATTTTTATTAGAATAAGGCTTAGTTTTCCATTTATACTCCCTAAAAATTAGGGATAGCGAATGAAAGTGCGATATTGGATTCAAAGAATTCATAGGTACTTGCCAATCATGTTTAAGTTGCTTTTTGATCTTTTAGTAGATCAGTAATGAACTGGAAAGAGTAATGGTTCGAAAATTGTTCATCAACTGATCCCAAATTTATTGAAAAGCTTAGTTTGCCGATTATACTCCCTAAAAAGCATGAATTTAACGAATGGAAGTGCATGAAATCGGTGGGGAAGAAATCGTACATACCTGCAAGCTATATTTTGTTGCTTTAGATTTTTTATTAGATGTAGTAATAAATCGACCGGGATGACGGATAAAGTTTCATGTAGTTGAGCTCAAAATTATTTTGAACAGGGTTTAGTTTTCCATCCACACTCCCTGACAAGTGACAGGTATGAAGATAGCAAGCGAGATAGTGTATGACATTTGAGTCGAAGAATTCATAGATACCTACAATCCACATGTCTGCTGTTTCCGGGTTGAGATGTGTGCTGAATTTGCAGGGTAACACGGAGGAAGAACTGCCGGAATTTCTGCTCGGAACGTGTCGGCTTAATCATCTAGATGCCTCAAAGGCAGTTTCTACAGATTCCATTGGAATTAGCTAGACAAATTGTAAGATTCAGTCTAGTCTCCACACGAACAGAAAGATGGAATGAGAAGTAATCTCAAATTGGTTCATGTAGGAGTTTGTTCTCACAAGTAATGCTTGTATTTACTGTTATTCTATTGATCATAAAATGTATATCCTATTCCTTCAGAGTTCATTGTAGAATGATGGAAAATAAGCATAAAAAGATGATCACCATTTTGGTAGGATTGCAAATGTTGATTTCACAAGTTCGATGTTGTTTGTTAGTAACATTCACCAACATGGTGGGCCACTTGTCACATGTCCGTGCATGTCTAGCAAACTTGTCATAGTTATAATTACTTGCACATAGATGTCATTTCGGTCACACAAACTGTATATGGCAGGCACACAGACCATTTGTGGCAATCTTGCGAGGCCACTCGTGATGTAGATATGTGGATTTCTTTTTATTTATTTATTTGCTAATAAGAATAAAAAATAGTGAAGTCCCAACTAGTCTCTAACGTTGACGAGCTGAACTCACCTTTTCATTTTCCAATTATTACATGAAACTTGAAAATGGGCTTTGGGCCTGCATATTTTGGGTCAACTTGTAAATGGACTTTGGACCAAAGTAAATCCAACAACCTACTTGCAATAGATTCATTTCAATTTCAATTTTATTATTCATCAAAAGAATATATACGAAGAACCTACAGTTTATATTTAAATTCCAAGAATGCACTCGATTGAATCTTATAGAAAGACTACGTCTCAGGGCTAGAAAGGTCAATCAAGAAACAAAGAAAATTAAATTCACAACTTGCTCAGCCCATTTGAGGCACCACGTGGAACGTGCCCACATTTCAAAGTCTATTTTTCTTGATCTAGTTAAATTTTATTCCATTATGAACTCGAGTCACGTCTATAAATAAAAATTTACTTAAATTCAATTTCAACTTTAGTTTGAAATATGAAATTAGTTGTGCCAAACAAAACACGCTTTTATGGTTGTTACGTGTTAGTCACGACTCAAACTAATGCAAATTTTAATTAATTTCAAACTAGTGGAAAATAAAGAATTGCAGAGAAGAAGAAGGTTTTCAATTAATAGTAATCTCAAATTCACTTGTATATATTATTTTTCACGTCCCTGTCACCTTAATTGTATAATAAGAAATAAGTGAGTAGTAAATTATCAACACAATTCACATGTCACGGGACAACATGTCGTAAGATTGAAAATAATTACAAATAAAATATTAAATTAGTTTATCATACTTGCATTATATGTATACAGTGATCAAAATAGTCATACAATTTGAATTTGAACACGAATACATGTCGCATCAAGTTCTTGCAAAAGTCGAATCGAATTAAACTCGTCATATATAATTTAGATATTTCAACTGACTATTTTTTAACGAATGAGTAGAATCGAATCGAATTAGATTTGGTTCGATAAGCAAGCAATGTGACAATGCATTGTATACTCTTCATATATAATTCAGATTGTGAATTTGTATACTAGCAAAATAAAAATGATTGTGGCCACAGCCACAGGCCCACAGTACAACTGTGTGGGTTATGCAGTCACGATGGAGTCAAATTTTGCAGCCACCGACGCAGTCCAAGGGGATCGTGCATGGGACTATGAACCGGAGACCATCTCCTGCCGGTTAAGATCTAAGTGTGTCAGGGTTTGCCACCTGATACGGCCGGTGCCATTGTCGGCGGGTATTAGTGTCGGCACCGACGCGCAAGATTTTTTCCCGGTTGCAACTAGAAAACTGGTGGAGGGAAACTCCAGTCGTGACACAGTCACTTGTGGGTGTAGTCTCTTGATTTCTTGAGTTGTCTTCCTGTCATTTTCGTTATTTAATTCACAATTATAAGTAACATGTGACAAGGTCATTAAAAAAACTACATGTATATCATGTTTTAGATCATTGTTTACATTGTGTCACATGACAA
>CADEPD010041474.1:0-18143 GCA_902829195.1 Fraxinus dipetala | reverse complement strand
AAAAGAAAAGAAAGAAAGAGAAAAGAGAACAAAAATTCTGAAGGGTTTAACTGATGACTGTCATATAATCATACAAAAATAGAACATCAAGAAAAATAATCACGAGAGAACTTGAATAATCAAAAGAGATAAATGTAAATAAAATCTTACAACATCTGGTCGATTGTTGCCATTTTCGAAGGCAAAAAAACCTTGTGGGGCAGCAGAATACATTGGCCATCATGCCCAGAGAGGTTCTGCGTGACCAGTAGAAAAAAGTCAAAACAATGAGCCTAACAAGAACAAACCAAAAATTTGTCTAGTGGTAAATCAACATTAGTCTGACCAATACCTCTGCTAGAAAAGGGCAGTGTTCCCACAGTGTTGTATGCCACCTAAACCACATCTCACTAATGAAACTGGATATTTTTTCATTCGCTGCAGTATACAAGAATACACTCGTTAAAAAGATGCCAGTAAAAAATGATGTGACTAGATATATAGAGAAACACGAACCTGCATGACCTGATTCCCAAGCATCCAGGGTCCACAAAATCTTTTGATGAGATAAAAGGTCAGTTGGAGGCCTTGATGAGAAATTCAATGAGAAGTTCAAAGTTGATTCAAGAAGACCAGACAGATTAGATAAAACCTGTTACATTAAGAAAATGTCTGTCACGGACAAGTCTAAAATATACAAAAAAGAATTTTCTAGGGAAATTTGTTGAAGAATATCTTTCTATATCAACCAGAAAATCTGTCAATAAGAAAAGAAGAAGAAGAAAATTTCAAGTAGCCCTTAATTAAGTTAAGGAAGAAAGGAGAAGTCATACGTGATATTGTTCTTCAGTGTTAACCAGAGTAATCTTTGTTAGATGCTGGAGTAGCCCCAAATCAAGGAAAAAACTTATCTCATCTGTTATAGGTAGTGTTTCTAGCCAGCAGTCTACACCAGATCTTCTACATAAAATATCAGGAGAGAAGACGCAACAAACAGATGAAACTGTGTGCATAGATGCTTGCTTAGCAGTTCCTGCAATGTCTTTCAACTTCTGCTTCTCAAAATCCAATCTTCTCAAAAGCATCTACAAGAATGACATGTACGTAAATGTCATTTCAATGAAAATAAGAATGGAACATCATGAAGCATACCTGATACATTTCTTCCAACTGCTGTGGAACAGTGAAATCCACATCATCTGCTTTGCCAATAATATACGATGACATCGAAACACCTTCAAAAAAGTAAACATCCGCTCAAATCAAATTGCACATCTAACAAGAAACTAATAAATAGTACTGATAATGAGATCAATACTGAATCCGAGTTGGAATGCAACACCAAACCTATATATAAGACCTCTATATAAGTCATCAATCCTATATTTGATGAGATTATGATTTGAACATCACAATTTTTTAGGAGATTATGGCCAATGTTACAATCACTGGATTATGAAATTCTCGAGTCCAACAATACCCCCATTAAAGTTAACATATTACAGCACCTGCGAAGAAAGAACGATAATTCACAGCACCAGTCTAACCAGTTCTAACCCATTAAAATTAAAATATTTCAGCACCTGAGAAGAGCATATGAGAATTCACAGGACAAATACTGGAATAAAAGCTACAAGTCTTAAAAGAACATGATGATTCTACCTTGCACAGCAAGGAAGCGAAGATCCGAATTGCAAGACAAAGCAGCATAAATTTCCGTCTCATGTGGTTCACTTGCAGCTATAGAAAACATATGAGGTAATACAGAAAGAAATAACAAAGTAAGAGAATAGAAAAGAAAAGAAAAACAAAAAAGCCAGGATAACATCTTAATACAAACTGCTCTTCTGAATAGAGCTGATAAATAAGTAAAAGCATACCAAGCTTCCAAAACTTCATTTTTCTGGGCCAGTTCAATTCACAAAGTTTTGAAAGCTGAATCTGTTTGTCGTACAACTCAGCCGACGAAGGCAGATACGGGTGTCCACCATGTGCCCAGAGCAAAGACTTTTGTGAATGAAAAGAGAAATATGAAATTCCTTGCAGGTTCTTCATTTCCTTCTAAACAACACAAAGTCAACTCTAGCATATTTAACAGAGAGATGAAGAAAAGAACTGGACGAAGGGGAAGGCAAAAGAGCGAAGTCAATACCTGAAAATTTTCTACTTCTCTTGGGCAAAATTCCCACAATTTCACAGCATCTTTCATCAAAGAACGCCAAATAAAATTTTCTACTTCTCTTGGCAAAAATTCCGACAATTTCACAGCATCTTTCATCGAAGAACGCCAAATAACTAGCGAACCTTCTTCTCGGGATGAAATGATAAAATTCCAAAAGAGTATATGATGCTCAAGAAGGTCACTGTATGATTGGAAAAGTACATCAAAAGTAGGTGACTCGACAATCAATTCAAGCACTTTTTCCTCCACCCTTCGTAGCGAACTTAAAACGTGTTCAAAACGTTGATTTCTTTTACCATAGCTGTTCTCAGTCTCATGACTCCATTGCTGAAAGCTAAGTCTCAATAGGGGAATACACTTGATTGAGTTGATTAGAAATCCACGACAGGAACTTAACATATCAACAGATGCAGTTGCGTCAACCAATTCCATGGAAAGTCTGGGTATAGACATGACATCTCTCTCGGTTGAACTTAAAGACATAAGCTTTCTACATGAATGAAGTATCTGATTCCAAATAGGATGTTCGATTTCCTTTTTTAGTAAACCAGAAAACCAATTGAAAAATGAACCAAATGGCTGTAATTGAGAACCAAGCCACTCAAACCAGTAAAGATAAAGGCAGTAATCGCTTTCAGTGGCCTGCTCAAATGCCCAATTAGCAGCAAAGAACAGCTTTTTCTTGGCTAATACCAAGTCATGGTTATTTTGCATGCCACAGTTTGCAAGCATATCATTTGAAGCCTTAGGAAACATAGTGGAACGTAGCAACCTAACTTCCGTGAGGTAAATATTTGCTGTGCCTCTGTCGAGTAGATTTTGTTCTGTTAGATGACCACTCGAGCTACTTCCAAATGATTGACATGCAAACTGAGCTCCCAAGGACTCCAAAAGCATACAATTTTGTCTCACACTAGCCTCTTTTGAGTAAAACACAAAATCCCTCAATTCCAAGGGAATTGGCCATCCTCCAGGCAAACATAACAAGCCATCTTGAGAAGAAGGAAATCTTCCAAGTTCCGACATTGATAAATAAGAAATAGTTGCTTGAGCAACAATATCTTTTCCTTCTCCCTCACCGAGGGATGAAAGATATGTATGCTCCCAACTAATTTGGAGGCTCCATGTGGGTTGATTTCCATTTGTGACAAGCCTCTTGAATAGCTGTACCCATCGTGCAAGTTCCAGATATGTAATGCTTACAGCAAGATGGGCTCCTTCATGCTTAGCAAAAATGTGGGCTTTGGCCATCATATCAACCAACTTACCAACTGGGATTCCAGAGAGGGTAATAAATCTTTTCACATCTTTGAATTCAATCTCATCCAGATTTTCACTGCATTTCTCGTCAAGCAACCAATTTTGCATTACATATATTTCTACCCCTCTATTCCGCATTGCTCGGGAAACTTCACCATAGCTAGGATTAACTGTGAGGAACATCCTAAATTGAGGATGGGGATGGAGAACCACTGGCTTACCTTCCACAGCCCCACACTCATTAATGGTGATTGATCCAGATTGCTCGACCAAGGAGTTAATCCTATCGAGAACCTGATAGCACAAAACAGAGACCGGTTTACACTTTGGAATAGAATACATTTTAATACTAAAAGGAGCTATAGTACCGTAAATAATAAAATAATTATGGAACAACAAACAATAGAATATACAAACCGTTGGATTGCAAAGGTTTGCATTCTCCAGAACAATCCATTCCCCATTCTCTATAGCCTTTATAAGTAATCCAGTTACCCATTCAAACTTCACAGAATATCTCCTTCTCCGGTAATCTTCCTCCAACTTTTTGATTGTATTAAGAGTACTCTCCAGATTCTTCTGAGACCACGAGACACACAACCTATATATCCGTTGATCAGACATTAAAATTTCAATAATCTCAACTAACATAGGGATGGACTCAAAGTATCTCATCCTTGGATTCTCAAAGTCTGTTGCCATAGACCCAGTGGAAGGACCATATTCAATAATTGATAAGAAGCCAAGCCACCGTGCAATCAGATCCTTTCTTCGAAAGAATACCTCAAGGGAAGATTCCAACTGCAAGCTGCAATACTCATTTATATAGCTTTCAACTCGAGCAATGGCAAGTCGAAAGTCACGGAAGGCATTGTGTTGCTCAAAGCATCCAAGCAGTTCAGATATATCAGTTGCAGAAGAAAGATTTAATTCATTCAGCACATTTCCTGTGACCTGAGCGAGTAATCTAACCAATGAAGTTTTACCTGAAGATGGTGGGCCAACTAATATGCATAACCAATTATGCTTTACACATTGTGTTACAGCTTCCAAGCTTTTACGTATGCTGGGCAAAATTTTAAGCTCATTATTAAATACTCCAGAAGATTGATAGCGATTCCTCTCAATTGATATGTTTCCGATGGTTAAGCAACAAGGATTGAGCTGAACTCTTGGTTGCGGATTTATAAATAAGTTCAGTCCAAAAACCTGTTCATATAACTTTATGACTTCTCTTCTATCAGATGGTGTGCGCATTCTTTGCAGGTAAACAGTGCTTAAAAAACAATCAAGTTTTGATTTTTCCGGAGCACCTGAAAAATATTAGTGTGAGAGAGAATAAGTCATGTTGATATCAATATAATAAATCAAGGTAAGTAATAATCAACCCTGGATAATTTGACATGAACGGATCACATCTCGCAGATTAAACTCCCATGGGGACCCATCATGACCAAATTTGTGGTACACCATCGTGTCTTCATGTAATCTTCTATTGAATAATACCAATTTCGAAAGAATGGCTCTTGGTATTGATGGATAGAGTGAACTACATATGGAAAGATAATCTTCCTCGACTAACTCGTCAACGTAAACCTGAATCCAGTTGGAAGGAAAAAATCGTTAAGCCAACATTCACAACAGAGTTAAAACTTGGATGCACTGCCTGTGTATCTAATGACAGACAAGTAATACCTTGGTGAACCTGTTGAGAAAGGACTTCGGAAGGCCTTTCCGGCCTCCTCCCTGATAAGAAGGATTCTGACAAGCAAAAACCCTAAAAGACGTTGGACACTTGAAAGAACGAGCCAATTCAGGAATGAAAACCTCAGCTCGATGGTCCAATATAGCGTTCAAACCCTAATTTTCATAATCAAATTGTAAAAATCTATGCATAAAAGAACTAGTATTTAATAATGAGCAAAACATATTTTCTACATGAAAGATAAATAGCAAGTACTGACAAGTGACAAATTCAAAGTAATACCTCCAAAACAGATTGTGGAGCAAGATTAAGTTCATCCAGCAGAACCCATGATCCCTTCTTTAGGGCCTGATTACCAACAAAAAAAAAAAAACTCATTAGATTTCATAATCAAATCATATTTCAAGACAAATAACAATTTTCCAACCTGAAGTAGGATTCCATCAGACCATGCAAACTGTATTCCTTCATCACTCTCAACTGGCAAATCTGATCCCAGTAAGTCCATTATGTCGGTCTGCACCAAATCAGCCAATTAAGACCTTGTAATGCTAATATGCATATAAGGTTGGCTACAATACCAGGAAATCGCAGTGTAGAAAATGAAATAAATGATCACTAACTAAGAAGGGGGTTCACTCAGTAACCTGTTCTGATAGGTTGATTCGAACAACGGTGTGCCCAGAATATTTTCCAAGGGCAACAATTAAACTTGTTTTCCCAACTCCCGGACTTCCTTCCAACAGAACTAGAAGCATGAAAATTCTAAATGTCAGAAAGCTCATCATAGAATTTTCTTTCTTATTTAATAAATACCACATGCAGGCAAATGAATACACAGACAACAAATCCACGCACATAAATATATCATTGTTAATCAAGGTATATAATTAGCTTGAAAAAAAGAATACCAGGTTTTGAAAGCTGCATAGCACGCAGCACCCGTAACGCATTTCTACAAGTGGTTGGTGCGAGGAATTCAAATCCTTTAGCATCAATAGTCTCAGCACCTGCACAAGAGTAAACAAGATCTTTGCAATCAAGCATATACTCCATAACATACTAGTGCAGACAACGCTTAATGGAAAGCACTTAATGAGGGATCAAGATCAACCAACAGGCAGTAAATGATATAACATACTAGTAGACTCTCAAGATAAAACTTGAGCAAACAAAATAATCTAACATTCTGAAAGCTTTTGCCCTGACCTTGTGTGATAAATTCAGGGTCCAAATAAAACATTGTCCACTTTTTATAACTACTAAATTTCATGTAAATTACTTGAGATGTTTCAGTTAAAAAGTCTCTTTAATGTATCATAAACTGCTTGAGTCAAAAAAAATTCAAATGAACGAGGACATGATGTATTTCTATTCATCATCAAAATACAACAGAACATAGAAGAAATGGAA
Source organism: Fraxinus dipetala (assembly GCA_902829195.1). Taxonomy (NCBI): domain Eukaryota; kingdom Viridiplantae; phylum Streptophyta; class Magnoliopsida; order Lamiales; family Oleaceae; genus Fraxinus; species Fraxinus dipetala. Next base: position 11,604 of record CADEPD010041474.1, on the reverse strand, counting down.
CGAGGACATGATGTATTTCAATTTATCATCAATATACAACTAAAATATAGAAAGTTTCCCTCTACCTAAAACAGTTACATCACTAAATGATATTTTTTGAAAGAACACACAACTTCAAACTAACTCCCAAACCTGACATACGAAAAACACCAGCTATATATTAAAGCAACAATAGTGAATGGACTGAGGAAAAATTTTTAATAGGCGCATCCTGAAATTTTCATATTAAAGAATAAAGTCTCAAAATAAATAAAAATTAAACTTCTGTTTGACCAAAAAAACCAAGATCAGGATTATGTTGTATATTGAACTACCCAGCTCCTCCAGAAATAAATAAGACACAGCAGAGATATTTGAACAAAACCACACATACGAGTAACCACTCTCATAAAACATCCCCTATCACTTATAGAGCAAATTCTTCCATCAACAATTATTTAGGTGATGCATAAAGAATAGTGCTGAACACCGCCAATGACAACACTACATATCTTCTAAGTTTAAAAAGGTTCTGTAAGTAATACGCAAATAATGTGGCAAATTAAGTTCAGTGGTTTGCTGCCGGGTTGGACGAGCCTATAACACGAATGCGTTCGGTCTGACACATAACGACACGTGAAGTTGGAAATATGCTTCAAAAGTCAGGATGCATTATGAAAATAATTTGAATTCCTTAAAAATCAGATGGCTTAGGCAATCTAAATCCATATTTTTTCACATCATCAAGTGTTTTAACAGTTCTAAAACAGAAGAGGGGTCTTCTCATTGTAGAATAAGTAATGCTACAAAAGATACGCACGGATAAATTTTTATACAATATGAAGCTGTAAGCTAGCAAGATAGAAGTACGAGTACGAAAGATAAAACTATACAAATTTTATTTCACTAAGAAAGGATCAAGGCTCTGTTTGAGGCCCATTTTTTGGGAAATAGAGTTTGTAATAGAAAATGTTTTGGAGACTGTGTTGTTAAAAAGTAGGAAAAAGTTTCAAGTTTACGTGTAAAATTATTTTATTGGAAAAATGTGTGTTGAAAATGAGTTTTCAGAGAATGAGGCTCGAATAGGGGCTAAATCTCCTCCTTCGCCAAAAAGAGGAAGGATATTTAGATAATCTTTTGATTCCATCCAGCGAGAACTGCATGTGAAGATTTTATGTAGAGTGAAGACTGTAATATATACCTCTTTCAATATAGAAAGGATGAATTCCAAAGTGGTCGTCAAGCTGCATGCTGTCAGCAGATATTGAGACTGTTGAACTTCCAAGATTAGCCCAACCATAAGATTCTAAAGTGGAAAATTTTGAGAAATCAAGTGTATGATTGTACTCCTGTATTAATAAAACAGAAGAACCATTATATTCATTATAAATATGCTTGTTATCAAAGACAAACTGAACATGCACGTTAGGCAGCCAACCGAACAAGGAAGAGAAATTTGTGCTGCGTCAAAAGAATAATAACTAATAAAAGAATGATAAATATATGCGTATGGCCAAAGATCACTGTAGCAACTTTCGGTTGGGTTCTATGCATGTAAGATGTGAAGGTAAGGTAACATTCAAAAGCTCGTATACCCTCCACTGACAGAGAATGATTGATTTACTTCTTAAAAAAATTCTCTATCGCTGATATTCACAAGGAAGATTGATATTTTATTTCTTTATAGAAGAGATATTCAGCAATCAAATTTTTTCTGCATACTTGAATTAGGTCTAACAAAAGGTATAACCAAATAATAATATCATATGGCACGGGTAAGGTGTTTTCTATTTGCCAACACATTCAAATTATTCTTTTTATCAGAAGAGTCAAACATTAGGGAAATATCATATAGCTTTTTTTGTCATTTAAATTATATTTATGTTTGCCTGTGCATCTAATTTCTTCTTTTTAGTAAACAAAATTCAGACTGACATATACAAACCACCACCTTGAGTGTCTCCAGAAGAAAAGTAAGGCATTTCATCCTTAACTCTGCTGCCTCGCTTTTTGGAATATTTGTACCTAGCACATAAGTAGCAAGGTCAACAAAGAAAATTTAGAGGCAAGGTCGGTAATAAATAAAACAATTTAGAAATGATATCTAATAGGTAACAATTAACTCCGGCAGTCCCATGCTGTCCTATCTAAGAAATAGAGAGTGATTAATTATCTTTAGGCAGATAAGGTACTGCGAATCTGACATTTTGATTTGAGTTGAAAACTCGAACTCCTAGCCCTTTTTGCATTCTCTCTCCACATTGAACCTCAATCATAATCTCTTTCATTATCAATAGACAGTCCCTTGGGAAACATAACAATATCCTATTCTTCACTCCAATCCCTCTCTCCTTAACTCTTTAAAGCTTCTAAGTAACTCTCCCTCATCAAAAGAACAAGGTGTGTATCAGATTTAATTTCTGGTCCCTCAATTATGTAGATGTTCTCTACTTTCCAAATATAGAGAAGGAACACTTGCAACGTCTGGGCTATATAAACAATCTCGATCTCAGAAACATGTATACTGACATAAAAATTATGTTATTCAACCTATGTCATTAGAAGTCACAAAAGGTCACAGTGGTCTGCCCAAGTCTCTCACAAAAAGACAATGAAACAACTTTTAAGTGCTATATTGACCAGCGTGTCTCTTTTTGATGTAACCAAAGAAAATTCCAAATGAGAAAACAGGTTCAATCATCACTAAAGAAACAGAGATGATAATTGGCTTTTTGTGAGAACGTGACTAAAAATTAATTAATTTCATCTAAAGAAGTAAAAAAATGTAGTTAACAAATAGCCTTGGCAAGAAAGCTCAAAGAATTTTTTTACCATTAAGAACTCCTTTAACAAATATGTGAAAACAAAATATGCAGCCAAAACCACAGACATGTACCTAAACTAAGTCCATCTAGTAAAACAAGGAATGCCCCATGTAGAAATGCAGGTTCAGCTTGTAAACTTCCCTCCGTTGCATTGATAAATGATACCCAAGACAAGAGGTCTCGCACTGTAAGTATTCTTCCTATTTGTAAATGGTTGAACCACTGCATGGCAAAAAAAAAAAAAGAATATAAGATAATTGTTGAACAAAGTACAAAAGGTATGAAGTGAAATATGACACTAGCTATCATTCAAATAAAAAATACAAAACTATACTTAAAAACAATTGGAACTGAAGGCCATCATATCACTATGAAGTTGGAAAAAACAATCGATTAGACAACAAAAGGGATTTCGGAAAAACAAACAGATACCAACGTATCAAATTCTGCATTGAATGTTTTGGTCATAGAAAACCCTGATCAACCATTTCTACAGGACATACTTTTCCAAACACGCAAGTTCTGAAAAAGGAACCAACATCGCTTCTAACAAAAAAGGAACCTATCTTCATGGCGTATAGTTCGGATAATTAGCAAATAAACCTCAATGGACTTGCATTTACCATGAAACAATCCTAAGAGTTTACAAGTATATTGTTGAACAAATTATAACGGATAAAACAAATATATCATCGATGAACAACTGGATAAGAATGTACCTCCCAGAAATTAAGCATGGGATCCACAATGCCAGCAATTTGTGGGTTTAAAATCCTGTGGAGAATATTGAGGGAAAAAATCAATAAGAAACAACATATATACACGTAAATTACACCTACATGAATCGCGAACTTGCTTCCAAAAGAAAGTCTACTAAATTTACCTCTCCAGAGCAATACTTTTGAGCTCATCTGTGTCACTAACTGAAGGAACCCATATCTCTGTAAACCTATTCCGAAGGGCAGGTGATAGTTCCTTCTTACCATAATCTCCACCAGGATTCATTGTAGCAAGGAGGAAAAAGTTTGGGTGAGCAATTATACTCTCAAGATCGGACCCACCTTTCTCAGCCAAAGACTGCAGATATTGAGCCAAAAATATCAGATAATGCTAAAATATAGGGCGCGGAAAACAGTTTATAGAAGTGATTGAAGATTAACCTGAACGTCATAAAACTAGTTCAAGTAATCAAGGAAACCAGACTGTTTTAAGTTAATTCTTTAAATTGAAATATACAACACAAATATTGATCCTTATCCTGAACTTGGAGAAGTTGGTTGAACAAAGATTGGAAGGTGATATTTTAGGTTAGAGCAAGCTATCACAAAAATGAAGCAACTTTCTTTCCACACATGAATTGACGGGAAAGGTGAATAGGAAGAAAAAATAAATAGTAAAATAGGCAATCAAAATTATAAAAAGGAGGCAGACGTGACAAAAGTAGAACAGAAGTGAGGAAGACAAATTATGCAAATGTTCAAACAGGAAGGCCCTAGAGAACTTCAACAAGTACATTAACATTGAAGGGACTCATCAGTTTCAAGTACACTTTTCCAGCTCACAAAAGACACCAAAAAACATATTATTCATGTATACTTAAGAAAAGACAAACCATTCTACACTGTTATGTATAGTCTTGGATTATTTAGAAGTGCAGGCATGATTGCTTCAGTTGAAGGATAACATTTTGTGACAATTCAAGGGTCCAAACACCAATTTAGTGGAAATCTTAGGCAAAGAGAATTGTTTAACAGGTGTATACGTGAGAAAGTTTATATATGCATTTAAGTATATATGGTGTGTGCAAGTGTGTGCACTTTAATGGATAAAGCTCATTTCAGTTAAATATAATCATCAAAAGTTCAGTACTAGGGCATGAGTATAGGTTTATTATTAATGCCAAGTTAAAAAGAACTTGATCAGATGTCGAAATTACTAATTACTCACAAAAGATCTTATGCAAAAATCCATATATAGAATTACTGACCAACTTCCAAGATGTAATAACAGCTCAAGTCCAAATTGAATTCAAATCATAATCGAGAGAAACCAACAGTGAGTGCAGAAGGTATATGTTATCCAGTGTTTTCAAATAAATAAACCAAATATCAAAACCGTTAACAATGAACAAGTTTCATTTCTATTTTTGTCTCATCGGGTGACCAACAGTCTAGCTCTAAGTGACAATTTTGTTCGACTTCTGGCGTACGTTGCAGTAAAGAACTGTCGGTGGACATCTATTTAAGATACCTAATAATATTCACCAGGGGCTACAACTGAACACAGAGAAACAGCCTCCAAAATGCAATTGTGTTCAAGTTTGGGTGACCAACTTAGTGAACAAGTGCCTAGGTTCTGCTGTTTAGAGCCCTCTTCAATCCCAAAGTCATATGTTATGTTATGTTACGTTACTGAACTGTGCAAGACAAAATAATAAACAAAAAAGAGGTTTAAGTAAAGCCCAGCTCTGGTAGTCGTATCAGAAGATGCAAAATATCCAAGAGACCTATACAAGAGAGGCCAATAAAATCACTGGAGAGAAATAAAAGAAATTCTATTTGAGATAAGATGAATTATAATTCACAAGCATTATCAACCAACTTTCTATTTTTCATGAATTAAGCGATTGGCAGCCCAATGGTATTTTACAGCACCCAGAAAAATCATAAAGTCCTATTAAAAACACATAAAAATGATCTAGAGGAAGGACTTATAACAAAGACTCACCAGTTTCCTTTCTGGTTCCAAAACACTGTTTAATCTCTCAAGTACACTGTCATCAGCTAAAGAAATCTCATCCACAAGAAACAGGTCACCGTTCTTCATCGCTTCAACAAGAGGACCATCTTGCCAAATGAAAATGGTCTTCCACTTCTGAAGAAGTTGAGCTAACTCCATAGTTACTTGTTCAATATAATCAAGGTCTTGTGCAGAGACATCAGGATGCGAGACTGGACCTTGTCTGTAACTATTGATGATTACAGAAATTTTATTAAGAGTAAGAGAGGCCTGATTAATATCCGTCGAAATTGTCTGTAGATAAACAAATCCAAAGAGGACAATTATCAATAGAGTGAAAAATAGTACTATAAATCTATAGTTGAGAAGATAAACATACAGCATCTCCAGGGAAGTGGGTGAAAGTCTTCGACTGCATCAACTTCTCACATAGATTTTGGTAGTCAGAAGTAATTCTTGATCTCTCACGTACTGGATAGAAACCCTATCCATTGAAAGCAGCAAAAAATCATCATATGTTCCATAAGGACTCTTTGTCACAGGGACTTGGAGAAGTCAAGAAGCAGTGAAAAGACAGCAACATAAAATCACCAGAAAAACAAAGACTGAAGGAAAAGAAGCACAAACCCCAAGAAAGTCGGAACTTTCTGTGTACTGATGGCAATTCAAAATGTGTAATTTGGAACTCAAAATAATACCAAACAACTGAGCAACAGTCGTTTTCCCTCCTCCAGTTTCACCAACAAGGAGAACAGGTTCACGCATCCTATAACAACGCTCGATTAGAAAGTACATCCTCCACATACTTCTTGTCCAAATAATTCTGAAATGCAAACAAAAATAGGGTGAGGAGTCAATATCAATTGGCAAAGGAACCTGCAACATATACAAGTACCGAAAAAGATACATACTTTTCAATCTCTCTTGTTTCACCCGAATATTTTCCACCAGTCAAAGCCATGTCTCCACCATCAGACTCCTGTATTACAAATAACGTTTTAGCACATTATTTTAATTTTTTTCCAGCATGTATTTAACTAAAGAAAATGCACACTTTAAGTATCCTTCAATATTAATAGAAGCTACTTACCTAGGTATAAAGAACAGTGGAGCTGTGGTCTTTAGAAAAGTTTCTTCTAAACGGTTTATTTATGTTGACTTTCAAACTCTAAAAGCATGCTCTATAATATAAGTTAGATTTTACAAGAAAGCAAAGTTTCTATTCTCTTCAATAATATTAACATCTCATTGTCTCGTAGATTAAAGGTTTTGTTACAATTCTGACTTGAGACGATATGTTCAACGTTTTCTATAAAATCGCATCATCAGCATAAATATACTCATAGATGTAGTTAAATCAAATAATAACAAAAAATTTATTATGTTTTTTAACAGAAAGAGCTTACAATGAATTCTGATGAACAATAACCTTTGTATAAAACCCAATCAACAACCGTCACTGGATAATTATAAAATGAATTGTTATCTAAGAAGCTAATCATATCTCGTGAAATACATAAACACTGGTTTTATAGAACAATTGTCCCATTTAGTTGCACCAAATACCCTGTAGAGCACTATTCAGATTTAAGAAGCTGCACTTAATAAAACTAGAAAAATTATACTCCAGAGATAACATGCTCATATACCATTTATTTTACAAATTTATCTATATCACAATCATTTGTCAACATTTTCATCAACCCTTTTAGTCGTATTTATGACATTACAAGTCTATGCACGTAAGTTTCTAGCAATAACATGCACAACAAACTACAACAGGAAATGTCTAGTAATTAAACTTTAAAGCATATGCACAAAATGTGCAGCGTGAAATGTCAAGTTTGAAACCTAGCCCTTCATTAGAGAGAGAGAGAGAGAGAGAGAGAGAGACTGACACAATGCATGTGCATTTTGGACAGAAGCAAATAGAACCTAACCTGCATGTACAAGTCATCCACATTAAGCTTGACTCGCAGCTGCCTCTCCAGAACATCTTGAACAAATTTTTTTTCACCATCATCTCGCAGCCTCTCCGCCATTAGGTAATAACCATCGTGTGCTAGATCTTCATAGGATCTTCCGAATGTCCTGAAACGATCGGCCCATCGGAACAAGTCACGGGGGGTTATGAACCCGTGTTTTCCAGCAAAAACTTTACTACTCTGTCTGTGAAATTGCAACTCCTTCATGACATCAACCATTTTTTTGGCATAGCTTTTGGGGATTTTGCACCTCTTCTCCAATATCGTGCTCAACTCCTCTTGTGGAATTTCATCAACATGAATCTCTACAAAACGGTTGCGGAATGCTCGCGAAAGCATTTTGCGCCCTCCATAGATGGTGGGTGGATTTTGAGTCGCAAACAGCATAAAATCTGGATGTGCGCGAATAACTTCACGCAGTTCAGGAACAAAAAGTTCCCTGTTGTCATCTAGCAACCTGTTCAATGCTTCAAGCACATCAGAAGGAGCCAAGTTAAGCTCATCAAGAACGATCCAATAACCATTTCGAACAGCCTTAACAAGGGCACCCTCATGGAAAACAAGCTTTCCACTTGCATCAGTAATATAAGAACCTAGGTACTCTTGTAGATCAGTATGGTCATGATTATTTATTCGTACAAATTGATGACCAGTTATCGTAGCAAGATACTTAACAAGGCTAGTCTTCCCACTAGATGTGGGTCCCTGTAGGAGGACTGGATATCTTCCAATAAAAATGGCACGAGCCACGTTTTCCAGATGCTTCTCAACACTACTTGTTAAAACGTAGTCTTCATTAGATCCTTTTACCTCCAAGTACGATTTATATGAGACTTCTTTAGGTATATTCCGTCCAAACAAACTTGAAGAGATTAAACTGCGCATCAACTTAGCACTAGGTTTATCCAATAAATTCAGAAAAAACATACAGAAGCCGTCATAAAGGGATTTCTCAAACCCAAAACACCTTTGTGCCTCTCTACTGTATTCCAGTGCACGGTAGAGAGACCTTAAACTGTACTGAGGCCTCTGGTTAGCCCCATCCTGCAGCATTTCATCAGATTCCCTTTTTGCTGCTTTATAGAAATGCACAATTTTACAAATCAATTCTCTATCTGAATGGTCATCATCCATAAATTGATGAACAAACAAAATCAATTCTTCATCATCCAACACATCGTCAACAAAGTATTCAGTGAATCTGCTCCTTAACGAAAATGGCAAGTCTCTTTTACCAGCATCAGTTGCAGGATTCATGCAAGCAAATATACGGAAGTTAGGATGCCTACACACATAATCAACATCACCCCTCTCAGCCAAACACAGTGATCCTTTCTCTTCTTCAAGGACCCCAATAACTCGCTGCAAGATCTCTGGAGGAGCCAAATTTACTTCATCCAGCAATATCCATTCACCATTCTTAAGGGCAGTAACAAAGGCTCCTTCGACAAATGAAAATACCATTCCAGCCGATGCATTGACTTGTGTACGAGCTCTTTCAAGCTTCACTGAAAAATTCTCCCAAGCTTTTAAAAGTTCTTCATTCAAAGGTCTCTTCCGCTTCTTACCAGAACTGGAATTTCCTATGTCAACTATCTTCCGGACACCCTTCTGGAAGCCACTTAATAGCATTTTCCATTTCTTTTCAGTCATAAATCTCCTTAAATAAGTGAGAAAGACTTCATTATCCTATACAAAAGAAAGAATTACATAAATCCCTGTGCAAGAAGACGGCGTTGAAGCGTGAATAATAATATACTTTGGTGAACTATACCTTGGAGGAAAATGTATTAGTAAAAAGGTTCTCAAACTCCTTATACAGAGGAACACATGCAAACCGTGCATCCACAGGTTTGAACCCTCCTAGCAAATCTGCAACATCACTTTGCTGACTCAAGTTCTGAAGCATAAACAAAATTAATGTGAAAGGGTGTCTACAGCCATTTGTAGTCAAATACAGATTCATCTGACTTTTAGAAGTTACACTTCGGACATACCAAAACTGTAAGTGTCTGACCAAGCCTCGTGGCAAGATTCTGTACAAGTGTGGTCTTTCCAGTACCAGTCTCACCAACCAAGAGAACCGGCTCATTAAACTTAACAGAACAAGCTATTCTCTCAAGAACGTGTACAGAACTACGGATCTCAACAAAGGGCTTCTTCTGAGAACGCAACTGAAAAAAGCAGATAGAAGCATTCAACAAAAAGCACAACTGTCTCAGAAAAAGGAAGGGAAGAAATAGAGAAAATCCAACGCACGCGAGCTGCCATTTCAGTTCTTTTAAGGGTAACACGTCCAATTCGGAAATCAGAGTGCAATTCCTGCAGAATTTTAATGTGTGAGAAATTATTTCTGCAGCGAAGTAAAATAAATATCATCATTGAAATAACAGAACCTGAATAATGGGTCTGTTAGCAGGATATAATGTTTCTGCAGTTGAAACTGACCACAACTTTGCAATCTCCTTCATTATAGCTAAGCGATTTTCAGCAGAAGTTGAGAAGGATGCAAAAATATCTATAGCCTGAAAACAGAATCACCAAACTTATAGTCAAGCTGATCTCATTAAGATAAGTTTGTTCAGATAAGAAATTCTAACAAATGCAGTCATTTTTATCACCTCTTTATAGATATTGTCACGTGCATAAGCTGTTAGCTCATCCCAATGAAAGGAAAAGCCCAAGCCCGAAATTCTCTTGCACCATTTGAGAAGATCTCTGCCATTGCCAACAAATGTTGCTTAATAACATTATTTAAATACAAATTCAAAATATAGACAAAAATTATGCATACCTTAACGAGAATCTGCCATGACAACTTGAAGAAGAGACTATTCCATATTGAACCCTAGTAAGCTGGTTGACTCTTTCAAAGGTTTCTGCAATAGAGGACAAAAAACATAGGATGCTTATGTAGATCATGCCCCCAAAAAACATGTTATACCAAAAAGATAAAATGCTTATGCGTCTATGATGGTTGCTCTGAATACCATGCATGTTAAACGTACCTACGAGTTTTTCTGCAAGAGGCTCCAACTCGTGATACCAGGCAATTAGAATATTTAGCAAGTCCACAGTAGTTAAAGGCCCAATTTTTACTTTCCTCCAAATTGCTCCAAGTGAATTTCGACCTAGTCAAAAGAAACAGAATGGTTCAGTAGAAAACACAAAAGGGATCCTGCTGTAATATATTATATATATTAGGATAATAACAACTATAGCATTTCTTTTAATAATTACTGGTTAAGGATATAGAAAGGCCATACACAGATGATTGACAATGAATCTGCTTTGCTGATCAAATCCCATTGAAAATTATAAATAACAAACAGATATTGATCCCATGATAAATTAGTAACCAATAGTGTAGTCATAAAGCAATGTAAGCAGATAAGAGGGAAAAGGACACTAATTTGATTACAATGCAACTAGGAAAATTGTCAAATTTTAAAGTGCAAGCATCATAATACTTCTTGATCAGTTTGTTCAGTGGCAAAATTGCATAATAACATTCTAACAGAAAATCGTTAAGAGTTTATGAACAAACATGATAACAACAACATCACCATCAAAAGGGATAAGAAATTGCATGACAGACCTTCAGAAAAATGAGATGTGTCTAGTTTTGAGCTTGTCACAGTGGAAAATAGCCGAAAGCTTTCGTTCACTCTTACTCCCTGCATAACATCAACACTCTAGACATCAAAACATCTCGAAATTTACATTGAACGGAAAAAAGAAAAAATATGCACAATAGCAATTGGTTTCCATTAAATGAAACACAGTGTCCACAGTAAAGTGGCCACATGAACACAGCAGTGGGTGGATGTGCATGTTAGTAAGAGCTTTTGTGTGTAGAAAGAGGGAGAAAAATGAGGGGACTTTCATTGCACAAAACAACAATCAAATTAGTAGAATAAGCATGCAAGAGAAATACAAGATTCAAGAAACACGTCTGTGTTCAAAGGCTGTTTGTCGACAGAAACCTGTTTTATGCACACTAGTAATAACAATAAGTCCCTATTTGACAACCATTATTTCAAAACTCTTTATTCTATATACTCATTATCAACCAC
>CADEPD010041409.1:0-21918 GCA_902829195.1 Fraxinus dipetala | reverse complement strand
CAATGTTAAGTTAGCAATACGTTGCATAATACATGGTTGGAATTTGCATTTAAGTTGATTTTGGGGGGCCCAATTTTGGGAGTTCGCCTTGGGCCCCGAAAATCATAGGACCGGCCCTGAAGAAGACGATGGATTTTTTGAATTTGGGCTATTTTTTTTGGCCCTTTTGTTTTGGGCTGGGAGAGTTGGGCCCTTATTTTGAATATTAGGCCTAATAATCGGCCAATCCATGGTCCATAATACCCGGCAGCAGGTTTGTAAGCAATTACCAAACGTGAAACGTCCAAACCCTTCACCTTCAAACTTCGTCGCTTCGATTGATTTTCCACTTCTTCTCCCTGCTCTGCTGCCGGCTATTTGCGAACTACCAAGACGTGAGACGGCCAGACTTGCCGCCGATTGCTGCTTGCTGCCGAGTCGTCGACGGGCTGTAAGCCTGTAACTTGTGAGCGCCTACCGCCTATGCCTTTCTGTTTCTGTTATTTTCTTCTATTTTTCCTGCCAAGTTGCTCTGTCCATTTTGCTAATTTGCTTTTCTTGATTGAATTAAAAACGCACTCACATAGTCATAGATACATGAAGGCTATTGAATCTTGTTGATCATCAATGCAAATTAGGGCTTCATTTTGACTATTTGCTTGTGTGCAAAAAGGGGGAAAAAAAAGATTCGGTCTTTTTTATATCAGTTTTGGTCTTCAAATCATGGAAGCTAATGAGATATATCACTGTTTTCTACCCTTTTCTTTTGTTTTATTTTTCATAAATTCCAGCTTTTGAGTGGAAAAGCCAATTTTTGCCTTTTCTTTTATGACTTTTTTCAGTTCAGTGCTTTTAGCTGTTACTCGAGAAGGCCCCATTTCCAATGGTTTCAGTGAAATTTTGGCAAAATATATAACCAAATTGAGATTAGAGATACTAAATCTAGAGCAAAAAAATTGATATAAAAAAGACTCATCAAATTCCAATGGTTTCAATTCTTGACACAAAAAACTCATCAAATTCTGCTAACCCTTTTGGCTATGAAAAATATTGGTCCAAATCCTCAATCCCATCTCCAAATTCTTGTAATAAACTAGACTCAGAAGCCGTTGGACTTGCCTTGATTGAATCAATCAACGATGAGAAAAATGAAGGAAATTTTTCAAAGCCAATTAGCAGAATGGTTATGTTTGGATTAAAACTTAAAGTTCAAATTCCAAACCTTGTTCCCTCTTCGATTTCCCTGGTCGAATCACCCAAATCTCCGGCTGATTTTGGAATTAAGACTAGGGATTCTCAGTTATTGTGTCCTTTATCCAGCATCCTAGCGAATGATTCCCCCTCAGAGTTTTACTAGGAATATCTTTGAAGGAAATGGAACTTTTTGAGGACTATACTTGTGAAATCACTCATGGGCATAATCCAAAAACAACACATATATTTGATAACTGTATTGTTACAAGCTACTGTGGGGATCCTAATTTGTCTGATAACAAAAGGGAATTTGATTTTGAAGCCAATTATTCAGTTTCTCCTTCTGTGGATTTTCTCAATTTTTGTCATACGATCAATGGTCAACGATCAAAAGTCGGTTCGCCCGTACTGAACTTTGATGTTGGGTCCGCCACTGGTTGTTGATTACATTTACACGCACACATATATATACGCAAGGCATTAACTTCTAAATTAGGGGGATGTATTGCTTATAAAGAACTCTTTGGTTACTTGTAGGCGATGATCCTGTAGCACAAGGACTTTACACTTAGTTATGTATTAGGTTGACACTGAAGTGTGTATTTGTCAATTCGGGTACTTGTGCACTGGTATTGTCTCCTGTTGTTAAAGGATATCCTAGTCCAACATCAATTACTTGTGCAGTGGTTTTATCATGATTCTACTTTGTTGGTAGGTTACCATCTTTGATTGCCCTTGATCTCTTTTTCCCTCAAGGAAATCAAAGTCGTCGTTCATGAGGTCGAGCTTTGCATATTTTTTCATATCGGATATTGTGTTGTGATGACATGCTAATTTCATCTTGGATTATGGCCTCTGCTCTAAAAGCATGGGAAAAAGGATTCCCTTTGGCACGTTGTTTATGTAGGGACTGCATTAAAGTGAGAGTCCTTAAGTAAGAGAATGTGTATGAGTCCCATTTGTATTGGTATTGGTGATAGAATCCTGCCAGGGAGGATGTTTTGCAAATTGATGGATTTGATCATTTTGATTGATTTTTCAAGGTATGAACAAGCAACATAAGCCTAATAGCTGAGTTTGGGTGGAACTGGATACAAGGATGTCTTTGACTTAAGGTGTTTGGTAGACCTCATGTGTATGTGCTGATTGAGAAGGCTGTAAGGGTACTTCTACTTCAAGCCTAATCAATACTCCTGAGCCAAATTCTTGAGGAAAAGCTAAGGGCTTGCATTTATTATTTCTTGTTTTCCCACTTTTTCTCTTAAAAGGCGTGAATTTTATCGTGGCATACCCATTTTTGAACAAAAGCAGCACTCTGGAACATTTTGTTCCATCTCGGTGATCTAAAAGAAGACTTGAGACATCTACAGATTTCCTCGTGATTTTCTTTATCTCATTTAACCAAAGCATGCGGAGTAAAATGGACTTGGTGTGCAGTTGAATTCGAACAATTTAGTACACTGGAGCTTAGGAATGAGAAATCGGTCTCTCCTAATAATGGGAATAGAGCTCAAAAACCCAATGTTATCCTTTGACAATGTTAGTGAATTTCAATTTGGAAGTGCTATCATCAGTTGGGTATTTTAGGCATTAATTCACTTGTGGAGTGTCTTTTTTCCATAAATTCTTTTCCATTTTCGAACTTTTTTATGCATTCTGCCTGATATCTGAGTTGTAATACACGCTCATACAACCTTTATATATATAGAGAAAAGGCTAAACAGGGACCATGATTTTGGAGGAGCTCTGGTTCCTCTTCAATTGCATTCATATATTTTTGTAATCTTTTCCTTTCTTTTTTGGGAAGTGGGGGGGCATGGGGAGGTAGATTGTTCACCCTGCTTAACTGATATAAAAAAATAGTGGTATTACATGCCAAAAGTGACATTATATTCATTTATGAACAATGCAGTGTATGACCAAGAAATTTAAGTATCACTTCTAATTCAAGTGTCCACTGTCTTCCAGATTTTTATATCCAAACTTTCTGTATGTTCTACAAACCGAAGATTTTACGAACTGATGTTGCTATTGTTTAAACCTTGCGACAAAGTATTAGAAATCCTACACTTCAAAGATTAAAATTCTAAGGGTATAGAGCCATCTCAAGAGGAGCTTTAAGCAGTTCAAGATTGCTTAGAATCTTTAACTAGTGTTACAATATGGTTTGGCACATGAGTTATTTGATTGAGTTAGCTTTTTCGGAATCATATTCGAGCAACTGGTGGATTAATTTGAATGGTATCTGAAGAAACCTTTTTTTCTAGCAATGTCTGCTCGATCGATTTGAACTAACCAAAAAGAAAAAGGGGACTCATGCCTTGCCCACCTCAGGAGCTTTTGGCATTTTCTTAGCTTGTTATGCAAAGTTTTACCGAAATTGAGCTAGATTTCTTCCAGGAAATGGTCTGTGTATAGTTTTCATTTGATAATATTTACACGGGCATTTAAATTTTAGACACTCTCAATATCTTTGCCTCTTCCAATCAAATCTTGCTTGTTGCTTACCTCGAGGGAAGGGGTGAAGAAACAGTTATTATTATGTGAATGTACAGATTTATTTGATTGGAACTCAGTAAAACTGGGGAAGGAAAAGCAAGGGTGCAAGCTAAACTTGCAAGACTAAGTGATGGTCTTTGTGTAGTTTTCACTTGATAATATTTGCATGGGCATTTAAATTTTAGACACTAGTATTTTGGCCTCATCCAATCAAATCTTGCTTGTTGCTTTGTCCCGAGGGAAGGGGTGAAGATATCGTTTTTATTATGTGAATGTACAGATTTAGTTTATTGGAACTCCGTAAAACAGGGGAAGAAAAAGGGTGCAAGCTAGACTTGCAAGACTAAGTGAAACTAAATACTATTTAGAAAAAATAAGAATTTTAATTTGAAAATCCGGACATTATTGGGTATCATGATGACTTATTTTTCATTTTTGCACTTGCTATTATGATTGTATACTGACGATGTGCTTTCAGTCCTCTTCTTTCCTTTTTGTTTAAAAGATTTTATATCATCATAGTTTCTGTAGAAAATATCTGAATGAATTCTGCTTGTCCTCGAGAAAAACACATCAGATGATACATATAAAGCTACATAATCCTACGACGGTGCAGTGAAAATGACCCTTTTTGAAGTTCAAAATGCAAGTTTCAAATTAAAGGAGACATAAACAAAGTCAATAAGCGGTAGAATAACCTGCCTACCTCCCTTCCCCAGCTCACTTTGCCTATTTCCTTTTTTGTTTGATTACACCACCTTCCATTTATGACGTCCCTTTTTTATTAAATTTTTGAATTTGAACCAGAATCCTGATTGACAGACAAATCTCTGATCATGGGCACAGAAGAGAAAGATCCGTTGAAAGAAATGGATTGGAAAAATATTGGGGAATCAACAACCACAGGTTCTGAAGCTGGACGTGTTGTGAAGAAACGACTACCGAAAAAGATAAGGCAAATCCCAGATTATTATTTCCTTCCCCGAAAATCTTTACCATCTGCCATTGCTTTTTATGGGACATGGATAGCTGCTGGAGTTGGTGCTGGCATGCTGATTGAAACCTGGATAAACAAAAAAGTCAAAGGTATGTCATTTGCTCCAAGGTTTGTTTGATATCCTCAATTTTCCATGGAAGTTGGAAATCATTTTCCATTTTACATCTTTTACATTGTTTGATAGGCAAAATTTTTCTTGGAATTGGTTTTCCCTCCAACCCCCACGTGACCTCCTTTTCTTGGTTTTCACTGAATTTGTTTTCCCACCACTTTGGTGGGGAAATGGTTTTCCACCCTTTTTTTTTAAGCGATGGAAACAAATTCTATCCCCAATTGTAACAAATTATATTATTTTAATGGACAATTTTCATGCAAAATAAAGCCAAACGAATACTAAAAGATCCAAAATTTCAATATTTTCCACGTGGAAAATTATACTTATCAAACACAATTAATTGACAATTCCCAAGAAAATAATTCTAGGCAATTTAATTCCCTAGAATTCATTTTCTTTTCACCCAAATTCTACTCTTGGAATCAAACGGAGCCTAAATTATTTTAGTTTCACTTGATTGAATTAGATTAGATCCCTTCTCCAGATACTTTTTAGAATATTCTGTCCAGCTGCAATGAGTACCATCTAAATTATATTTACTTAGTGATTCATAGTACCACAAGTCGCTGTTCAGTTTTACGTGTCCAGTTGCAACACTTTTTCTCCTATGCGCGTCTAGCGTGCATGCGATGATTCAAAATTTATGATATTGTTCATTTTTGTCACTGATCTGTAGAGGATGGAGGTGTGATATGGGAGTTTGACAAATAAAGGCCATGATGATGTCTCGGGTTTGACGGTACACTGATGTTATATGTTACAGTTCGTAATGCTTGTACGACCAGTATGTGATTATGTTTTCGACCGTCTGTAATTTTGATTGAACTTCTGTCAACGGATGGTATATTTGGAAGAGAGAGGCTATATGTACCGGGGAGTGGGGGTTGTCAACCCCCCGTACAAGAAGAGAGATTCTATTTGGAATGGTTTATGTTGTTCACATCGCACTATCTAATTCAAAGGTTGAAAATGCTGTTATAATTTGCCTCAGTTTTGGCTCCATTAAAATCAAATTTTGGGAGAAAATGTGTTACGTAACAGTAATTTTTTAATTTTTTTTTTATTTTTATTTTTTGAGAATAAATGGTTAAAAAGTAAGGAAAAATTTTGAATTTGCGTGTAATGTTATTTTAAACTGAAATTGGGCTAGAATGAAATGGATGTGGTTTCAGGTGTAAAGTAGGTTAAGCTATGTGGGGCCATAGTGGCAACCATGGGTCGTGTTATTAGCCCAGCAAATTTCTAAGTTGTGTGGCCAAAAGTTGACCGTTGTGGGTTATTTATTTATTATTTTATGTTTTTTACACTAAAGATTAAATGAGCTTGGACAATTTTTCAAAATTTCAAACTAAGCGTCTTTTTCTAATTTTTTACTTTGAGAAATAATTTTTTAAAATGACAACCCAAATATGTTTTAAGCAATTTTAAAATGGACCTTCAAAATAGTAAATTGAAAATGAGTTTTGAGAAAAATGAGTTCTTAATAAAATGGTGCTCAAATAAGGGCTTAATTTATTTAACATTAGAACAATTTAAAAAATTCGAAAAAAAATATATTCAATTGAACAATTAAAATAGTTATAAAAAAATTTAATACGTTTATAATCCATAAAAAACATAATTTACAAAAGTATCATTCAAAGTTGAATTATGTTAATAACCAAACCAAACAAAAAACTGAAGATTTCATTACATAATGCTAAATTTGGAAAATTTTATAAGTAATAGTTTTTCTAATAAATTCTATACATAAATATCAACCGACTTAATAAAATATGTCATTTCAAGTTTTAAACTACGGAACTTAGCTAATTTACCAAAAATTAAAGGAATACATAAGCAACCCTTCACGTTCAAAACTCTCAAATATTGTGTTTAAAATTCAAATAATAGTTGAATAGTATGTTATAAAACTTTTAAATTCTAATAATAATTGAAGGATGAATTGGGTATTATACAAAATTAATTAGGATACTATTGTCTTTCAAAAATTTATCCTCAATCCCCACCTTTTAACTATTATAGATTATTCCATATAAAAAATTCAAAGTTACCATTTTACGTCTTTTAAAATTGATCGAAGTCAAATTTTTGGGTCAACTAATGATCAAATCATCCATTTGGACTTCATGTTCAAATTTTTGAAAAGTCGGGTAATGAAATGACGCAAATGAAAGACTTGGATCAAACCTGCAATAGAATAAAAGATTTGGTACCTTGACTACAATTCTCTCAATAAAATTTGTTGAACCTTGTGAAAAAAATCAAATAAAATAAAAATTGAAAAGAAAGAATTGCTATACATTTTGAATGAAACTGAATATAAATAAATACCAACAGAATCATGTTAACACCATTTAAATCATTAGCTTCAATAGTGCAAATAAGATCAAGAAGTAACCTTATTCCTCCCTCTTTCTCCATCTATCTACAACAACAAATGCAAAACAGATCCCTTAAATTATGTTACTCTTGCGGTACAACTGGCGAGGAACTCAATTCTGTACTATAAAACGAGTCCCCTTGACCAGTGTAATAGTTCTCGTCTCTCTCTTCATCCCACTTGATAACTTCCCTTGCATACTTGAATGCTTCGTCAATAGTGGCTCGATCTCTTGCCATAGCTTGCCAAACAAAGAGCTTTCGACCCGTAAGGGATGTATAGAGGTCCTTGAACTTCATAGCTACATAGTAGTAAGCTTGTTGTGCGAGCGACTGGTTGTTGTTGTGGGGTCGAACAGGACTGAAATCGGTGAACCATTCACAAGTCCCCAAAAGAACACGGTTGACCTTTGCTTCAAAGAGATCGTACTTGTTCAAAATCAACACAAAAGGAGTATCTTTAAAACACGGGTGCCTGATCATTGTTTCGAATAACTCTTTACTTTGGATCATCTTGTTTTGAAATGGCACACCCATACCGTTGTTCTCTACAGAAAGCCATGATTGATCATAATCGCTCAAGGCAACACAGAATACTACTACACGAACATCTTCAAACATCTCGACCCACTTGCAACCTTCATTCATCCCTTTGGAATTTACTCGAATAAGTTGATATCTGGTTGTCATAAAACAAAGATAAATGTAAGAAATTGGCGAGGATAAAAAAATATATGTGGCTGATCATATATAAGTTCTACTTAGAAAGCCTATCCCACAATTTAGCATAGAGGAACAGGTACCTGGGAGTTCTAATCTTAACAAATTGAGATGATTTAGAGCATGTTTGGTAAGTGTTTACAAATTTCTTTAAATTATAAACAGATAAAAATGAGTGGTGGATGAGTAATACTTGTGGGTGAAATGTGTGGATAAAAAGTGGCTTTAGTGTTTATAAACACGAGCCAAACATAGGCTTACAAAATCATCACTATAAGGTGCTACTGCTGCAGTCATCAAATACCAAAAGTTCCCATCGGTTTAAATTGTCAGGTCCTTGTGGATGGAAAAATCAAAAATTACAAATTACATGTCTGGCAGAGCTGCCAGATACTTTTCAGTAACCGAGACAACTCCAGATATTGAAGCTGTTCATCAATTATTAGAGTCAATGATCATAAACAGCGTTATATGAAAATAATTACCTTGTCATAGGTGGCGGAGCAGATTCCAAATTGTCTGTGTAGGTTTCAGACATTGGGCTATGGTCATCCAGGCAGAATTCCATAAAAGCCAAACCGTTCCCTTGAGTGACCCCTTCGGCATATAATATGTCACGTTCCGAAGGTTCATAGTCATTGCTCGAAATCTCAACTGCCTGAGGCATATACAGTTTGAGTAGACATCTCTCAAAAGAAATGCAATTAACTTTTGCAAGAAGAAAATGGAACATTTCCTGTTAGTTAATTCACCATATCTACTATGTCACATATTGTTTTAAACCAATCTCTTTGGCATAAAGTTTTCAAAAAGTTACATTTTTGTTCAACACCTCAAGACCATTATTTCAAACTTCAATTATACCCTCAACTTTGTATCATATTTTTTTAATGCGTTTAAATGTGCGCACATCATGTTTCCCAATTTTTCAGTAAAGTCTGAGGAACAAAAAATTTGAATTTAGCCCCTGTTTGATGGCCATTATTTGGAAAAAAACAATGTTTTGACTAGTGATTTTAAGGAGGATATGTGGTTAAAAAATAGGAAAAAAATTTGGGTTTGTATGCAGAATATTTTATTGAGTGAATGTGTGATTGAAAATGAATATGTAGAAAAATAGTTTTCAAATAATGGTTACCAAATAGGGGCTTAATTGTATTTAATCGTTTAAATTTTTTGATAAGCGTTCTTCATCACGAGACAATCAGAAATAGCAAGATAGAGAATTAATGTGGTAGCAGTCGCAAGGTCAGCATGCTAGACAGTGTCACTGTACTGGGATTCAATCCAGAGTAAAACAGTATAAACTGCTTGTGACCTTCAGTCCAGCTGATGGAGAACCTATTAGATATATTATATGAATATTTTCCATGTTTAGATTCTTAATTTAGGAAAAGTAATTAGGGTTTTATTTTATGTTAGTTTTCCTCCATAAATTAGGTTACTTGAAAAAACCCAATGCATTGTAATAGTTAGACTTGATTATTGAAAAAACTACAATTTCCACACACTAATAATTTTCTCTCCTCTCTGCTTCTCTCTGTCTGATTCCTCTTCCCTTTCAATCTCCCCCTCTTTTTCTCTTTCTCACTCTCTTCCCCTTTCTTTCCCCTTCTTCTACAAGTCTCATTCTTTGATTGGTTGTGTTCTACGTCACCAACCAGTACTTATTCATCCTGAAAAAAATCAGTACATAGCTTTTGCATTTATATCACTGTTATCCACTTTGATGTTCAAAGATGTGTACTAGTAGATAGCCTCATCGAAGCTTACTTTCGACTTCTGAGAACGAATAGTACATAAAATGGAAGCATAAAAAAAGTATATAAACAGGACATGTCACTTATTTCACATAAAATAGATAAAAGCTTTGTCATCCAAAACCATCAAAGATCCATGCTAAAATTTTGCTATTACAGCAACTATTAAACAAGCTTGTTTACCTTTCATTATGATCTCTTTATAATTTAAAGGTCAAAGTCAAACTTTTATTTTGACCACACATTGCATAGGACCTACAAGTACTATACATGTATCCACCACTCATTTCTATCACATTATAATTTCAGCAACTTATAATGAAACCCAAACAAGCACAAAATCAGACTTTATAAAACTGCAGGCAAAGAAGTCAGAAAGATACCCTGCTCAGAAAGTACTGTGCCACATCTGGTAGGAAGTGCAGCTCATCTTTTCTCTTATACGTTGCTTGTATAGCAGGATGTTTCCACATTTCTTCAACTAGTGGAGCATATTCTCGTGTTGCTGCAGGAAAGAATGCATCCAAATCTCCAGTGGCTATAATATCCAGAAGCCAATCTGAGAAATGCTTCAATTTCGTATTGAGGGAATATACACACTGATTACTTTCATCAAGGTTAACTTCTTGACCTGAGACATCAGACCAAGTAAAGAGCATTTGAAGTTATCCTTTTCATCTTAGTATTGAGAATCACGTCGTGCAAAATATATTTCCAAATTTGACATATCATCATTACAATTACCAAATGGAAAACCGGAACGCTCACCACTTTTACAGATTAAAGCAGGAAAAGATAATTAACTTTAAAGATCAATATTGAAGGGTTTGGAGAGAAAATCCAGGAGCAGGTAGATTTACCTTTTCTAGGAAGGTTAGAAGAAATGTGGTAATGTGGGATGTGAGCTCAGATAAGGTACTCCATTGTACTGGTGGGTCAGTTGTGTGTCTATAAAAACAGAATTTTCATTTGGTCTCTACTCTAGTGGTTATCATGCATGTACGACCCATGTAGGGCCAGCAATAGAAATAATTTTGGGAGGAGTTAGCAGGGTCATGTGTCATTAGTGGCCCTTGTCACTGTGGAGGGACTGATTTCTCTGTGATTAGGTTTGGGCATGTGAGACAATTTCTAGATTGACCGAAAATGTGAAATTTTGTAATTTATCAGAGCCTGACTTAACAGACATCCCCTAAGATAATGGAAACTTTACCTGGTTCTATACATAATAGATTTTTTGGTCTCTTCACGTAGAGATGAGTTCTTTGCTGTATGGAAGCCCCAAGATTGAGATTTTAGGGAAAACATTGAAGGGAGAACTGACACACGAATTTACATTGTACAACACTTGGCCTACATCCACATGAAGAGACAAGAATAACTTTGCTAAACAAAAAAATTGAATACAAAAAAGTACCACATACACAACCTCAAACACCCTGCAAAATACATATTACGGGATAACCAAGAGTACAAAGTACTCAAAACCAAAACCCCCACTAAGTATATATACAGGGTGAGACTCCACAGGATCCACAAGTCTCACCCTCAAAATAGTCCATGACTATCTCATAATTGGGATGAATCTAAATAAAAAAGGCAGCTCCTATTAGAATAAACAAAGCAAATCCTATTCTGTGTGGGAATTGTACAGTAATTCCGAGTCTACATCAGACTAACAAAGCCATTTGTAATCTACGTGGGATCGTCTTCAAAGCGACAAAACAACATTCTTCATAGTGGTTAGCTTCAAGGTAAGTGAGGCTGTGTGAGAACATTCTCCAATTATTAGATATGTTTCCTATGAGTCCAACCTTATATACAGCTCGTGTTACAAACATTAGAGAAATTATGTATTGGTGTGAAAGAAAGGTTGCAGGGTAGAAGGGCTTTAAATTCTTAGAAATTTTGAAACGAGTAAAGAATAGACTGAAAATGTGGAAGAAGGAAGTGTTTGGAGATCTAATAATCCACTACAGAAGCATTTTGATAAGATTGAAGGAATCAAATAGATTAAGAAGGAAATATGAAGGATGGATCCAGGAGAGAGATTATAATTGAGAAATGAGTGTTTAAAAGAAATAATAATGCAATGGAAGAAAATAAAAACTGAATAGGTTAGGGAGGAAGATGTAAATTCAAGATATTTTCAGTCATAGATTTGTCAGTTATATGAAGGCCAAAAGCACAACTCATAAGTTGGAAGGTGAGGGAGGCAAGGCGCTTTAGGAGGATATGGGCATTCAAAGACAAGTCTTATTCTTTTTTTTTTTTTTTGAGAAATCATTATTCTAACAATAAACTTAATAAGGGGGGAATCGATAAATTAGAGTGGTATTCCATTACAAAGATGAAAAGGAATAGTTGGAAAGGGCCTTTGAGGTACAGGATATTAACATGCACTATTTGATTGTGATAGAGAGAGGTCTTCGAGTCTGGATGGTTTTTGTTTGAGAATGTATCACAACAATTGGAATATTATTTGATGGGATATGTTGAAGGAATTTGAGGAGGCTTATCAGAACGGAGAAGAAAATGCTTTCACTAATTCCACTTTCCATGCCTAACTAAAAATCAGTTAGAAAGAAACCTAATGATATACATCCAAATAGTTTGATACCAATTTTGAAGAGTAATGGACTTGACTAAAGTGGTTGCAATTCTAAAATGATTGTGACAGGCTTTTAGGAAGCATTGAAACATTTATATATCTGGATTCTCCTTGTGCTCTTCTGTTTATCAACTGGGATTTGTGGGCGGGAAAAAAATTCAAATTCTGGAAGATGTTTAGAGAGGTCATTTACCCATGGTTTTTTAAACAAAATCACCTAACCGATAAAAAAAATTTATCTAAGGGCACCATTAGGGTGTCTTCCATATAAATTTTGATTCACAGGTAGTCTCAACTTACCCCAGAGGTGGAAATCCCCTTAAAAAATAAAAGCTCATTAAGAGCTAATATGTTACTTTGCCACATTTCATCCAATGAGAAAATATCAGAAGTCCTTTTGCAAGCATAATCAGAAATGGTAGAATCAGTGACAAACTGATGTGCTCAATTGATTCTTCATTTTCAACTCCCTTCTTATGTCCTCCAAAGTCTACACCCACGGAATTTGAGCATATATTTATTTAATGTGAAAAAATCAAGAGAGGAGAAGATTGCAAATTACTCCTGCAATATCTGTTCCAAAATGCAATTCAGCGGGTAGATAAAAAGAAAGCGAATAGGGAAAGGAACATCGAGTGTAACAAGAAGACAGCTAATCAGAATCCCAACACAATGAGTATTTTCTATTGAGAATGTGATATACAGTCAAACCTAGAATCTATATCAAGTTTCTGTAAGTATTATATTTAATCTCTATTTCTGGAAATCCTAAAAGCAAAGCAGGTTGGTTGAGCCCTAAAATAACTAATCTCAGTAACAATAAGATTTTTCGAAAGAACTTCTCTAATTGGCAAAGAGATGGAAAAGATGTTATTCCTGCAAATGTTGTTTACAGAGCTCTCGGCAGGAAAGATCACTTTTTGTCTCTTTCTGCTCAACTGTTGAGAAAGGATATTGATTTTAATTCAAAGCATCTGTTTGTAAATTTTATAGCTGGCCTAATTTTTTGACCAAAATGGAGATATAGTGGACCATTTTTTACCTTTAAGCTGACCTACCAAATGTGGTCCATATCAATGTCAGTACATCTGGTTTTCACTATTGCCAAGCAGCATCTTAGTTTTTTTACTTTAGATGAGTTCAAAGATCAACCCACGAACCATAGATGTTCAGCAACAAGATACTTGTTAACAAATAGAAAGAGGAAGAGGAAGAGGAAGAGGAAGAGGAAGAGAAAGAGAAAGAGAAAAAGCAATACACATGAAGTTCAATCAGAAATGACATGATCCTTCGTGGCTTAAGACTTAAATGAAGAAAGGGGATTCATGTGCCCGTGTAAAGATAAGATATGATGAGACTATCACTTGTTAAATTCAGTATATAAATTTTTTTTCCAAATAGAATGTTAGTCAAGACTCGGGAGAATATATTCAAGCATGTCACTTTTAGCATCGCAACACAAAATTTAAATGGTAAAATAATTCAATATGATTAGTGGGGAAAAAAAAAAAAAATAACGCGTATATCTTCAACGCCTTAAGTGCATTACCTCTTTCAGATATGTTTTCATGAGAACCTTGTGCCTTTGTCTTTGAAATGGACTCATCAAAGCGTTCTCGTGCATCGAGTAGAATGCTGAGATACTTGTACATGTTGCTTTGGATCATAAGCTTAATATCCTCCAGTTCTTTGGTGGTAAACTTGTTTCCATACAAGAATTTGGCCTGTTCGGTTAACATAATTGAAAGAATTGCAGGTGAGGTATACAGGATTGGGAAAAAATGATTGTTTTAATGCAACATGCAAGTGAAAATCAACAAGCGTCTCAAGGAAAGTCATTACTTAAAAGAAATAAAAGAAATGATTTTCTTAATACACCACAAGCAGAAATCATCATTAAAAGTTTTGAGAAATTATTTAACAGAAATCATCCTTAAATGATTCTCTTAATGCACCACAACCAACTTCTAATCATGAAATTGATGTACTAATGTTTAGGGAAAGTTTTCACCAATAATAAACCCCATAATAATCTTTTGAAAACCAGAAGTTGGTTACCTGCTTGAAAATAGTACTGGTTCCAGAACCTTCAAGTCCAATTAGAAGAAGCTTCTGAATTTTCTTCTGCTCTAGATAATTTGGTACGACAGTATAATCGCTGGCCTCATCAGGCTGTCCATGAGGTTGACCTTGGGGCACAGGCAAGGAGAACAAGGAGCAGAGAAATCGAGTTGATGCCTAGCAAAATTAAATTTTAAATGAAAGTGAAAAGATCCCGGACTTGTTTAGTATTTCAGTATGTATAAATCATGTTGTTTCCATAATAATAATTAATAAATACCTTTTCCCAGATATTGCCTCGGATATTATTTTGACCTTCCTCCTCATAACGACCATCATCATACACCCAGAAATGAGTATCACGTGGACATTGCACATTTGCAAGCTGAACCCATATACATCATTGCAACATGTTAGGACAAATTGAACATGAACTGAAAACCCAATCAAGCACATAAAAGGTCTTTACAAGGTGAACCATAAGGTCAAAAATACACCAACTTCAAAAGATGATGAAGGCAGCGAGACTAATCGCTTGAGTCACTCGCATCTGAAAGCAGAAATCCATACTGCTCTGACATTTAAGTTATTGGCTGACTGAAATATGCCTTACTTTTAACTCCTCTGTTTACATGCTTTTTTTAGTTATTCATTGATTTGTTTCCAACAACATAAGACTAGAAAGGAGGGAGAGGAAAGTTGGATGCAAGGTAAATATAAACACAGGTGATAAAACCAAATCTCGTGATGAATTCCTCTAGCTAATGTGATTAGCCCATGGGGCAACCAAATGAGTATCACATAATAAAATGAGCAATTAACCGCCAGAACTTGAAAGAATACTAGTGATACAAAATGGAAAGTATATTCTAGGCGTAGAAGAAACGAAAACAATTAAGATTTTATAGTATTTTCCTCATTGATTATTGTTGCATTTTATTATAATTGTAAGACAATTGATTCTGTTTCCTTTATAGAGGAAACCCTAGTATTCCTTATTAGTCCTAGTTTAGACTCCATATAAAGAGGGTATTTGATTGTAATAGACATGCCTTGATTATTGAATAAAACTACAATCTTCCTCTAATTTCTCTTTTCCTTCTCCTTTGTTTCTCTTTTTCTTAATTGTCCTTTTGTTCCTTGCATTCATCGTCAGTTTGGTATCAAAGCCTGACACTCTTCCCTGACCAAAGTGTTTCTCTCAAACGTGTTACTTTTACGAAAGGTTGTTTTCAGCAACAGCCATTGAAACCCATATACATAGCCACACCATTGATCCGCCACCTACAAAAATCCATCATCCCTACGGCCACCAACTGCCAAGACCCTCTTCAAGGTCAAAAACAGCCATCTTGTTCTCTTGTTTTATTTTTCTCTGCTAGTTATAGTTAAAATAATAATAATAACAATAATAATAATAAATTGTTTCACGGCTTCTTTTTTTTTTTTTTTTACTTGTTTGATATCTCTAGTTCCCTCCCCCACAAAAAAATGGTGGTGGTGGTGGTGGTGGGGGGTGGACATTGAAAAAATTGAATTGCAGTCTGTTTGTTAATCCCAATTCAAGAGAGCTATGTTATTGTTGCTCTTACATAAGAGGGTTGGCTTTTCAAGCCCATCTTCGAAGCACAAATAGAAAAAAGCAATAACCCAGCCCACCAACAGACCCATAACATTCCCTGCCCAAACCTAATCACATCCTACAAGCATCTTCTACATCCTATTTCCAATCGCACCATCATCCACCCACAGTGCCGCCAGTATCCCCTTATTCTCCCGCCTTCCTTACCCACATAACAGATGCCCAACCCACCCACCATCCTTCCCTGCTGCTGAAACATGGCACAAACAATCTCACAGTCACCTTATTCCTTGAAGGATGGACAGAGTTCAACGCTACAACTGATTATCTGGACAGATATGATAATATTCAACCTCTAATTACAAAATATATAACTTAAATTGCTTGATGGAAAGGACACAAACAACTCAATAAAGCAGTAATGCACAGTAATCCACATGAAAGAATTTAAAGTGATTATGAATCTCAAGCTACATACTTTCCATGTAATCAGGAAGGATTATACCCCACAATTTCTAGGAAAATGTGACCTACATATATACACAGACACCCCATATGTAAAATATCTACAAGACTCCTGCACCTCAATTATGATCACGAAATTATGAACCAACCTTCAGTACTCTCAGTTCAAGTTTTGTGATTTCTCGACCATTCATGCAAACCTCAGTATTGCCATTGCTTGCATGACGATTGAGTTTCCCTGTGAAATTTAAGTTTGAACTTATAATTCTATCTGGTTTCTCTCCCTCCTGTCAGATGAACACGTACGAACTGTATTGGCATTTCTTCCTTTTCTGAGAAACATTAACAAAATAAATAACACAGCTGAATACATAGCACTGATAATGAATTACCTTTCCCCAAAGACCAGATTCCTTGTCATACCAGTACCTTCCTGGCTTCAATTTCTTCGGAGGTAAAGGGCATCCAAAAAGTTCTGCCATCTCTTCTGGCTTTAAAGGATATCCATTCACAATTAACTGCTCTGGCCGAAGCTGATTAGCAGAACATTCCTTTTCAGTTTTCATTATGTGTTTGGCTTCTAAAGGACTAAGTAAACGCCACAACAACCTCGAATGTTTCCCCAATTTGAACCGATTTGACTCGTCAATTGGCTCACCAATACAGGTAACACATTTGCGCCCTTCGGGCATGGAACCCATTGCTCTTAGCACACAATTGCTGCAATATTTCGCATCACAAACTAGGCAGGATTCCTTGGTTTCCCATTTCCCTTTTCCACATCTATAACAGACTCTTGTTTTTTTCCTCTTCTTTTTCTCTTTGGTTACTCCTATAAACTCAGGAAACAATTGTTTTTCCACATCAACCACCCTTCTTTCGGATCTATCAACAGTATTAAAGGTGACTACTGTTCCTCTCTTTCCTTCACCAGGAGGCTCTTTTGGAGCATTATTGCATCGACCGTGCACAGAACCTGGAGAAGCGGAAGGGGAACGTGACGAAGATTCGGGGTTTTGCAAGACAGATACCACAGACTCCGAACTTCCTGATATCCTAGGACTTTGATTAGGTGGACTGGCGACACTTGCAATCCGAGACACTGGCAAAGGAATCGGTTCAATTACAGGGGCTGCATCGCGAGCAGATGATCTTCTAGATTCTGAAAGGGGTTCGGCAGTCGGAATCCCATTCGAGTTCATGTCAAGGGGTTCTACTCGCGGAACCTCATAAGAAACTGGGGGCCCCTTATATTCCAGAGCTATGGAGTAATCCAAGTTATCATCGTCCGGAATGGGAGCGCCCGGAGGAAGCATCTTTCTCACCATTTCCCTCCAACCCTCTTCCCCATTTTTCTCCATCTTTCCTCACACCAAATAATCAATCTCAATTTTTCAATCTGTGGTAAAACCTCGACAATTTAAAATTCACACGTCAATTTCACAATAATCTAATAAAAAGTAGCAATAGAGGAACAGCTGCACAAATGGGTTGTTACACAACTTTGTAAAACCTACAAAATCGAAGCGCTACGAAAAACTCATCAAACTTCAAACAATGAAATCTCTTTTAACTAAGTGAAATCCTATAAAATTTAACAGTCCAAGCACGAGGCGGTTCGCTGAAGAAATTCAAAAACTAACACACACATACGTAAAAATCCGAACCTCTTATCTTGGAAAGTAATATTCAAGATTCTGAATTTTTAAGCTTCAGAGTCAAACTTTCACCAGATAAATCCAAACCCGTCAATTTCAACAGCAAACCATCTCCATAAGTCCACGGTCCATCATATAAACAAATTCATTTATGAAAATAAAGATAAAGAAGGGTATAAAGAAATGCACGAAAAGATTGACAACAAGAACTTTACAAAAAGTAAAAAGATCTTTGTCTCGAAGATGTAAAAAAGTCCAACAACAAAAAGTTCTTTCAGTGTTGAACAAGGTATAGTTGAAAAATGGAAAAGCAATTTTTGAGCTTTAAATCACGAGTAAATATGAAAGGCTTATCCATGTTAGTAAGAAGGACATGAGACATGAATTGCTGAATAGGAATATCTCTGTTATTTATTAGAGAGATGCTACTCTTACCGAGGTCCTCTAATAACTATACAAGTAAGATTTTTGTATTTATTATACGAGGATGTAAATATGACACGATAATTCAATTTTTACGAGAGAGTGGACAATGAGTGTCATATTTCATTATTTCAATTAACGATAACATCATCGATATTTCATCGTTATAATAATAAATATAATTATTCCGTAGGGAAAGGAGAAGAAATGGATCCAGGGTTCATAATGGGGTGGGGTGGTTGAAATGTGTGATTCGAGTATATGAGATAGGGGGGACAAAACCCAAACCTACCTTGTATCCTTTGTGGGCACCAGTATGACAGCTCTTGTACCCGACCTGCTGAATCACATCCTGCAATTTACTTCATTCACAATGCTCTACAGACAGAACGGTGGGGGCCCTAAAGATTGGGGTTCAACCCTTTTTTTTTTTTTTTTTGGCCTTCTCAATCCTCCCCCTGCGAGTGTGTGTCATGTAAGCAAATTGTATCTTTGGCCCTTGTCCAGGTCTGAAATTCTAGAGCTTACTATTTTTTGTAGCTAAAAATAAATAAGGGTATGTTTGATTTAAATTTTGTGAAAAGTGATTTTTTTTAATAACATATGGTTAAAAGTAATAAAATATTATGGATTTATGTGAAAAATTATTTTATTGAGAATGTAAGATTGAAATTGAATTTTAAACAACTTGTATTAAATTAGGCTAAAGGGTAATTATATCTACTACATGATTTTTATTTTGTGCACCACGTTCTAATTGAAATGAAGGTTTTTAATCTACACTTATGTCCCTAACGATTTTTTCGTGTCATTATTATCTTCAAACTTTACACATTTTGTATTTAATAACAGTTTTATGTCTAAAAGTCCGTTAATATGGCATAAAACAACTTATATTTCCATCTTTTATTTAAAAAAATAACTAAATAAAAAGTATGAAAAAATATTTTCCCCTCATTTCAAAATATTAAAACAAAACATTTTGATATAAATTATCATCAAGAATGATACGTACTAATTAATGAAAACTGAAGATAAGAATTTAACCAAAAAAAATTAAAAAAATAATTGCTATAATGAGTAAAAATTGATGGGTTTAACTGTAATTAAAATGTGGTGTATCAAATAAAAATTGTGACGACAATGTAATCACGTCTAAACTAATTTGTGAATACGCATGGTAATGGCATCTATCTACTTTTAAAAAAGCAAACTAAGCAACTTTTCAAAATGACCAAGCAAGTGAGTTCCCCACTCACTCGATCATGAAATACCCTCATCTACAGCACACTAGTCAAACTAAAATGAAATTGAGTTACTAAGTTCGACACTTCGAATTTTAAAAAGTTTTAACATGGATATTGGTTCTAGTTATGAAATAGCATAAATAAATTTTTGTTAATTACTCCATATTCAGAATAATCAACATTTTTGTTGTTGAAAAAACAAATATTTGAAAACAAAACATGAAAACTTATGGAGGGATGAGTCTCAAAACGAATAATCATAAAATAAATAACCAACATATATAAAAATTTGAACTGTTATCCTTGATAATGTTAACATTTAAAAAAGAAACCACATTAAACTTAAACAAACAATTCAATCAAATCAAGATTCAAATAGGATATATGATATTGTAATAGGATATATGATAGGCTGACACCTAGTTTATTTTCAACGCCGTTGATAATAAATAGCGTTATTCTTTTAGTTTTGCATTAGGATGCTTGATTGATCCACAAATTTTCATATAAGAATCAACGATTACATAATATCATGAGAGTTAATAAAAGTTGAATAATACTAATTGTACATTGTGTGGGTGACATCTTTGTGTACATTGTGTGGAAGTTCAAAAAGTGTTGAATCATATGTCGCCACGTTGCACAATGTAAAAAATAATATAAAAAATGATGTGCATGATTCATAAAAGTTTATTGGGCTTGAATGCGGGCACTACAAGCTCTCCACCTAACAACGCATCTCGATATGCATTTATTACATCCTTACCTTAATGCAAATGATACATGTGATGGGACATATACCAATAATTTGCCATATTTCTAAAAGAATAATGTTATTTAATATCAGTTGGGTTAGAGTATCAATATAGGTGTAAATTTGTAATAAGTCATAATAAATGAGTTATATATTCTTTTATTTAATTGAGACATGTATTAAATATCAGTTATGTACATTGCATTACTCTTTATAAAACCAACCCGATAGAGAAAATGATAGAGAAGTCAAATGGTCGAACTAGTAGTTCAAAAAAAAAATGGTTATTAGTCAAATTAACGAACATCAATATAATGATCGAAATGTTCAAATTTTGATGTTCAATGACTCACTTGTAAAATAATTTAACATCAAATACCATCAACAAGAAATTTCGTAAAAAATCTATAATATCGAGTGTTTGAATTGGATATATTAGACAAATTTAAAAAGACTAACGAGATAAACATTACAAAATTATTCAAAGTCCAACTCAACCTAGAGGTATGAAATGAGGCGAGCCACTCGACAGCTCACAGCCAAGGCAAACTGTGGGCGCGAGCGAGCAACAAAACATTCGTCGAGCCACTCTTTGGCTTTCACGAATTGGCTTTCGATGGGGGCGAGCCGAGCCGTACTACAATGACGCAAGTCGCCTCACACTCGACTTGTCCCACAGGCAAGAGCGAGTCGACTAGCGTGACAGACAAGTTGGACCATCCATTTAACACTCCTAACTCAACCAGACATATTACTTTACAAAGTGGAACTAATACCCCTAAAAAAGTGAGAGTAATAAATAGGGTAAGAAAAGTTGATTGTTTGATTGCAATAGTACATAGTTCTGTCCGTAGAAAAAGGGTTTGGTATGCAGTTATTAAATGTTCCATTAATGGATACTTGCAATTATAGAGGACCACATAATAAATGTCATATGGGACCACCATTGAATTGCACTAGCTAGAGCATCAATAATAAATTATGCAGTTTGATGGATGATATAGTCATCCAACTCCCCCTAAAGTCATGGGCACGTACAATATAATAATATAAGATTTTTATCTGTCACAATCCATTCTAATTTTTAGTGTACAATATAGAGTATTGTAAATGAGATAAGATTATCTTCACAATTATGTCTACTGGCATATTTTGTGTTCAGATTAGACGATAAAATGTACGAGATTTTTCTATTCCACAATCTTCTTCACTAACATGTTTAGAGCATAGTGTAATTGCAAATGAATTTTCATCTTTCACAATATTGTCCACTGCTTTCTTTCAAGTCAACCATGTCGTTTTTGCTTTGTCCGTGGCTGATTATCATGAATTCTTAAAGACATACTTTGCTTTTGGTGACCAACTTCTCTTGGAAGGGGATTAGGTGAAAAGAGTAACGTTTTTTAGTCCCACCGAATTTCACCGACTCATTTAATTCTACATTTAATTTTGTTGGAAATGGGTCAAGTTT
>CADEPD010041397.1:0-11116 GCA_902829195.1 Fraxinus dipetala | reverse complement strand
TTAGAGCTTTTCTTTAATGTATCAACCTGCAAGATATTTGCTAATTTTATTTTTAAACACGTGTAATGGATTTCTTATTGCTTACAAAAGCAGATTGCTGATGTTTCTATCTTCTTTTACCCATACTTAATGTTGGACAGTATTTTAACTTATTCTCTCTTTTCAATACCACGTAATGAACTCCAAAGAATTAATTGCCCTGAATTTTTAAAAGTTTCATGGAATTCATAATTGCATAGAATACGTCGAGGCTCGTGTGCCTGCTATGAGGAATTCATGAGTTGACAGGTGGGCAGGACGAGACAAAAGGGGTCAACACTAGTAAGTGTTTTTGTTATCGTCATATACACTACTTCTCCATTTTAATCTACTCGTGAATCATGAAATGGTTCACCAATACAACAATCTTCATTGATGGGATCGGAAAACTGGCTTGATTGTGGTGAGCAAGCTAGTAGGCAAATCATAACTTGCTCACTCAATAAAAGGTACATCGTGATTAACGTGTTCAGTTGGTGAACAAACTTAAGTAATAAATCACAAGGCCCAACATTTATTATTCCACCTGCCAGATTTTATTTCTGTAAAAATAATAGAATCTTTACCTTTAAAGCTTCAATATATTGGTTTCTTGGAAGAAAGAAGCAGAATGTATAATGGAAGAAGAAGCACAAGCTCAGGTGGATATATGAAAGTATGTATTTGGTTTTACAGAAGTGGCAGTGGTGAAGTTTGCCAATGAGCTTGGAATAGCCGATGTCCGGGAAAGCCACGGTGGCCACCCCATGACCCTCACGGAGCTGTCTTGCACTCTCAGTTGCTCGCCATCGATTCTCTTTCGCATTATGAGGTTCTTGATCCAGCGCAAAATCTTTAAGGAACTTAGCGTCAGTCAAGAATTAAGCTGTTATATATGTTCAATCACCCCTTTTGCGTCTTATTATGAAATATGGAGATAGCAGCATGGCTGACTTTGTGCTGCTAGAAAGCAGCCCGGTAATGCTTGCGCCATGGCACAACCTAAGTGCACGTGCATTAGTTACTGGTACTTCGGCATTTATGGTTGCTCACGGTGAAGATGTATGGCGCTATGCGGCGGCGAATCCTGTGCATAGCAAGCTGATCGATGATGCAATGGCTTGCCATGCAAGGGTGGCAATGTCAGCAGCTATTGATAATTATGCAGAGGTGTTTAAGGGAATTGGCTCTTTGGTGGATGTTGGAGGTGGTAATGCGACAACTCTTGGGATTTTGGTCAAAAAGTGTCCTTGGATTCGTGGGATTAATTTTGATCTCCCTCACGTGGTATCTAATGCTCAAAATTGGGATGGTGTTGAGCATGTTGGTGGCAACATGTTTGAGAAAATTTCAAACGCTGATGCTGCTTTCCTCATGGTATGTTATTCCAAGTTCCTCCTCGTCCTGCCACCCCCTGCCCCTGTTGTCTCGAAACCCCACAAGTTACTCTTGGGATGTCGAGGAGTTATGTGGGGCCTCTTGAGTTACAAGGGAAAGGGTTACTTTTTTAATAAGAGAGACTAAAATTGAATTGTTAATGTAAACACGTCTTTTACATTTTTATACTATTATTATAATTAATATTGACATTTTCTGTCTGATAATATGTTGTAGTGGGTATTGCACGACTGGGGGGACGACGAGTGCATCAACATTCTTATCAAGTGCAGAGAAGCAATTTCACAGAACACAGGGAAAGTTATCATTGCAGAGGCTGTGATTGATGAAAAAGAAGAGGATAAGATTAAAGATGTCGGTTTGGCACTCGATATGGTGATGATGGCTCATACGGACAAAGGAAAAGAGAGGACTTCTAAAGAATGGGCAAATGTTCTAACTGCTGCAGGCTTCACTAGATACACTATCAAACATATTCAAGCCGTTCAATCTGTAATTGAAGCTTAATAGCTTATCCTTGGCTACTTATTTGGCCATTTTATTCTGTAATATGGTTCATTGATTTTCTTGTGCTGGTGTTTTGGAATTATCATTGAAAGTGTGTGAGTTTTCAGGGCCGAATTCATAAAAGCATTGCTTGTGAAGTATATGTTCGTGTATGAAGTTGAAATCTTATATTCGAAAGAAACAATTGTAATGGCTTCTTTATCTCAGAAGCATTCCAAGGATTCTAGCTATCCAACCCATGATCCTTTTTTCTAAAAAAATAAAAATTAAAAATTAAACGATATTGAATTAATAAAAATACAAATTTGCTTAAGATTGTTCACATTTGAAGTGAGGACTCGATTTTATCTATTTATACAGCAATTTTAGTAGATTGCTGTATAAATTCTATATTTCCCACATCGAAAGAGTAGTTGTGTGAGAAAGAGGGTCTCCATTATAAAATTATCTAAACTTATGTTTCGTAAAACAAGCAGCCGTGCAGTGAGTACAGAGCGAACTATTCTTTCGCCTCATATCACTTTTTGGTTTTACATTTTCAAAAATGTTACTTTCTAATAAGTTTTGCAAAAATATCATTTTTGGACACTTTTTATACCTGCAGACAATTTAATTTCCATACATGTATGTAATTAATATTGATGTGATTAGATGAAAAAAATGTACAAAATAATATATAATATCACATCAAACCCACCCAAACCACACTCCATCCTACCCACTTTCTAAACCTAATCCAAATACAACATTGAAACTAATTCCAAAAAATTAAAAGAAACAAGAGAATTTGTGATAGAAATCCCACTTTCAACATTTTTTGGAGATTTTTTTCTTCCCAACAATTAAGAATTTTTTTTCTAGGTTCGGGCTCTCTCTATGATTCCTCCGTCTATGATTATTTTTTTTGGTCGGAAAAAAAATTGTTTTTTTGTTCTTTTTGCATTTTTCGGGAATGTTTGGTATTTAAGAATTCTTTTTCAAATTTTAGAATTTTAAAAAATATTTGGACTTATTTTAAAAATATGTTATTTTCTCTTTTCTTATTTTCTTTGGGTGTCTCATAAAATTTAGTAAACTTTTTTGTGCCTAGAATTGGTTTTGAAAATTTTTATTTTGATAATTTATTTTTGTTCAACACGAATAAAAGATTGTTTCAAAAAAGAAAAAAAAAGAAGTGAAGCCACCAACTATTTTTTCAGTCCGTCGGTCCATTTTTCACCCCCTATGTAAAATTTAATTTTGTTTATTTTTCGATTTCACGAGTATGAAGTGGGCTTAATTTAATGTAAAATACATTCTATATTAATGTAAAAACACTAACTTAACGAGTTTGAAGTGAGTTTATTTTTCTCCAGAGATTTTATTTTTCATGAGTGTGAAGTTGATTTATTTTTCATCCCATTCTATGTTAATGTAAAATACTCGAATTTTATTGCAAGTTTGAGTTGAGGTCCATATTAGTAGAGTTCATCCTTCTAGAGATCCGAGCTTAAGGTTCGTAATTAGTCTTTCATTATTCTTGAATTTATATTAGTTTTCATGCCAAAATTTATAGCTTCTTATCATCTCAATATTTAGACGTTGATGTTGAATATGAAAATGAAGCATTGCTCAAATTCACACATTAACGCTATTAATTTGTTTCATGAACTTCAATTATTGATTTCATGGAATTGTCAATAATGTATTTGCTTTTATATTTATCATGGATATTCAATATGAATGTGAAATGTAAATGTCGATTACGACATTTATGGAACCATCTGTCGAGATAAATCGTTGTTCTCGACAGTTGGTCTCTGGAATTCTCGATAGTTGACTCACTTATCTTGACGATTGGTTCCTAAGTCAAGTTCTGCTCAACTTTCTGCTGCATGT
The DNA here is from genome assembly GCA_902829195.1 of Fraxinus dipetala. NCBI lineage: Eukaryota > Viridiplantae > Streptophyta > Magnoliopsida > Lamiales > Oleaceae > Fraxinus > Fraxinus dipetala. Next base: position 7,315 of record CADEPD010041397.1, on the reverse strand, counting down.
GGTTTTAGGGTTGAAATGTATGATATATCATCATCTGAGCAACATTACTACTTCATGAAATGTAAATATCGCAGTTATGGAACCATCTATTGAGATAAACTATTGGTCTCGACAGTAGAGTCACTTTGGTTTTATAAGCCAAAATTTGTTCAGTAGCTATGTATGTGTACTATAAATGAAATATATGAAGTATCATCATTTGACCATTGTTATTTCTTTATGTTTCTATTTTTTGCAGATGAAGTTTGAATTTCTCCTACTAGAAGATGATCATGTGCACACACATTTTCTTAACCATTTAACATTAGAGGCCACCTCACATGATTTAGCTTGATCAATTATTTCCTACTAATTAGTACTTGAAACGTGTACATGTACATGGTTAAAACGAAACCCATAAGGAAATATCCTTTGTTGCAACACAAATGATCCACAAACTTTTCCTTTGTCAAAGTTGGGAAGGTGGGAGAGATGACGGCTTTCAAGTTTGTTTTTAAGAATATTTTACGATAGGAGAAAAAGAAGGTTCCTCTAAAGTTAAATTCAATCACTTCCGCAAACTCTTGATTTGAGATAATTTCAATTGATATGATCTGTGTTTTGTTTACATTTGATATCTCTATGACTCATTTTTATCACACTATAATTTGTGACTCGTATAATTTTATCCAAACAAACACAAATGAAATTAACTGAAATTATAGTCCATTCGCAGTAGATCTAAGAATTCGTGTTTAGAATTAGAACAAATATGTGACTAATCATTGAATACAATTACACATTTTCTTGCCTGTAATGAATGAAATAGATTGTTTAACAAGTAATTCTCACATCAAAATGTAGATGTTCATTCACAACAAGCGCAAAACTTTAAATGCAATTTGCTCGCTCATACTCATTCATTTCCAACAACTACATGCGTTGGTGTAACTGATTTTAACACCAAACTCACATGTTATGTGCAACAGCAGTATGTTCACAAGATCGATTTGGATTATCCAATCTTTCCAATACATGCTCGGCGATTATAGAACTTGGTGATGGAGATGCTTCCTACTGAGGTCAAGGGGGCTACAAGGATTTATCACAAGAATTAGATTGACAAGTACTCCTCGTATGCTGAGACCTGTGATGCAGTTGACATGGTAGAGGCTGACCTCGCCCTGGAAGCTCGTTCTCAGGGCACTTTCCTAAACGCCCAGATGGAGATGAGGTGGCTGTAAGGCCTTAATAAGGAGCATCTCCAAAGGGCCAATGACTCAGAGGTGGCCCTAAACAAAGTAAAGGTTGAGGCATCATCTTCTGCCAATAAAACCGTCGAGGCCTCCAAGGTGAAGCAAGTCGAGGCAAAGTCTAAGATGGAAGCGTTATCAAAGGAAAACAACGACCTGAAGAAAGAAGTTCATCTACGCAAAGCCAAGGTCAATGCTTTGACGAAGTGTGTTAAGAACTCTAACAACTTTCAAAAGATCATTTTGTTAGCCTTGGAGTCTCTTACAAGAAAAAGGGAGGAGGGAGGAGGGAGTTGAAGACTCGCATAGATGAGCTAACTGCTGAGGCTACCAACTTACAACAACAATTGAGTGGGGCAGGGGAGGCGGTTATGAATGAATACATCGCTCATTTCCATGAAATGATTGAGTATGATGGCCTCGATTTATATTAGAGGAGGGTCGCATACAATGAAGTATTTGGAAGACTTGCAGAGCTGCATCCCCAACTGGAGCTTGCTTCCTTAAAAGATGAATTCCTTCCAGTAGAACCATCCACTCTTGCTGCCAAGGCTGAAGCTTCGATTGAAGAAGTTGATGTTCATGGGGAGCCTAAGTAGGACGCAGTCGCCATTTAGAGTTAGGCTTACCACACTTGATTGTAACAACTCCTTTGTAACGATTTTGATTGTATAAAGGAATCTTTTTCACTTTTATTACGTCCACTTGTGTGGCTGCCACAAACTCCCTAATGAATTTCTCGTAGGACATAATTAGCTTCTTCCCCTCTAGTGCATTATAGGAATGAGGATAAGAAGCCTCTCTTATAAAGTACTTCTTCGTGGAGCACATAGTAGGCGGCTCTACGCCTGAGTTTGTGGGCTTCTTCCTTATCCTCTGGCAAATCTTGATCCTTGAGGTAGATAATGATTGGTAGCATCCATTGTGGGGTCCCCTCAATCCACATTACCTCATCTTCTTTTGTTGTAGAGGGTTTAGTGAGGTATTCAACTGGCATAATTTTAAGTAACTCTGAATCTTTGATATTAGCAAATTTTGATAGAGCGTCCACGTTCATGTTCTCGGCCCTTGGAATCTGGGTTAGCTCAAATTTTTGGAAATAGGGGAGTAAATCTATCACCTTTTTGAGGTATCCTGCCATGCTTTTATCCTCAATTTCAAAATTGCCATTGATTTGGCTTACCACCAGCTGTAAGTCGCTACAAACAGCCATGTTCTTGACTTGCATCTCTTTTGATAATCTGAGGCCAGCTAGTAATGCCTCGTACTGAGTTGTGTTGTTGGAGGTTTTGAAATCGAACCTGACTATACAATTAAGCTTATGACCTTCTGGGCTCTCCATCACTACTCCAGCTCCGTAGCCCGTTTCTCCAGAAGACCCATTAACAAATAGTTTCCAAGCTGGAAGGTCTACTGGCTCCATTACTACGTTGATATATGTTGTCTTAGTGAATTTCAATATGAAGTTTACCACTACTTTCCCTTTCATTGAGGTCTTTGGCTAATATAAAATATTGAATTCACTCAACTCGACTGCCCATTTCATTAACTTCCCTGAAGCATCCGATTTTTGGAGCACTTGTTTGAGGGGAAAGCTTGTTAACATGTGTATATTGTGGGCCTGAAAATAAGGACTCAGCTTCCTAAAAGTGATCATGAAAGACAAAGCAAGCTTTTCCATATCTGTGTAGTGTGGCCTTGCTCACGTAGTAAACAGGAAGTTGCATACCTGTTTCTTCCCTCACTAGTACTGAACTTATGGCCTTCGCGCTTACGGCCAAATACATGATCAACGCTTCTTTTTCCTTGGGCTTCGAGAGGAGAAGGCTTGCCCAAGTGCTTCTTTAGCCTTTGTAAATCCTCTCCACACTCCTCATTCAATTGGAATTTCTTTTTTCCTTTTAGGACTTTGAAGAACGAGAGGCAACTATCCATTGCTTTAGACATAAAGCAGCTCAGCATTGCTAGCCGACTCGTCAAACTCTACACCTCTTTGGGTTTACAAGGGGACTTCATGTCCAGTAGGGCTTTGACTTTTCTAGGGATCACTTCTATAACCTGCTGGTTGACCATGTAGCCCAATAATTTCCTGGAAGCCACACCAAAAGAGTACTTTAACGGGTTCAGCTTCATCTGGTATTTCTTTAAGATTTTGAAAGTGGCCTCTAGGTGCTCAATGTGGTTCGCAGTCTTAAGGCTCTTTACTAGCATATCATCAATGTATATCTCCATTGTTTTGCCTATGAGGTCGGCAAACATCTTATTAACCAACAGCTAGTAGGTAGCCCCAGTATTTTTCAAGTTAAAAGGCATCACTTTGTATTAGTAGAGGCCTCTAATTAATGATGAATGAGGTGTTCTCCTCATCAGTGAGGTGTATGGGTATTTGGTTGTACCCTGAGTATACATCCATGAAGATCAAGAGTTTATCCCCTGTAGTGGAGCCAACCAGCTGGTCGATCCTTAGAAGTAGGAAGCTATCCTTTGGACACGCTTGGTTGAGGTTGGAGAATTATATGCAAACCTTCTACTTGCCGTTCGGCTTCTTTATGAAAACTGGGCTGGAGATCCACCTTGGATACACTGCCTTCTTAATAAACTTATTAGATATGAGTTTTTTCACTTCCACTTTCAGGCCTTTCAGGGTTTCGTATCGTTCTGGATTTAAGGCTCTTCTCCTTTGTCTATAAGGGTTGAATTTGGGGTCTACATTAAAATGGTGGCAGCTGACTTTGGGGTCGATGCCTACTATATCTTTATGCTTCCATTTGAACATGTCTAAGAAGTTGAGCGAGAAGCCTTTGAGCCTCATCTTTTCTTCCAACTCAAGTTCATTCCATACTTGTAGCATCCTTGGAAGGTCACTTGGGCACACCGGAAAAGAGTCAAGCTCCTCCACAGGGGTCGCTCGTGAGTTTGATTCGGTGGCCCTATGGTCCAAATCCACATCAATGGCCCCTTCCTTAAGGGCATCTATTATGTTGACGTCTTTCCCTTGTTCATGTGGAGGACCTTCTTTAGGCACATCAACCATCTCAGTGTCCAATAAAGCCATGTTAATGTTGTAGGGCTTGGACTTTCTTAAGTAGCTGAGTAATATTTTTTTGAACCTACCTAATCCCCTCACACCATAGCAATTCTTCTTTCAGTGGGAAACTTCATGCATAAGTCGTGTATGGATGTAACAGCCTTAAGATCTTTCAAAGTAGTTCGCCCCAACACTCCATGATAGGTAGATCGGTGATCAACAATATGAAATTCTATGAAGTGATAGGCACCAAGTGGGGATGCTCCCATTTCCATTGCCAGCGTGATTCTCCCTTTAGGAACAATGTTGTTGCCGTTAAAATTGTACAGAGGTGGCTGTCATGGGGTGAGCTCGTGATCTATCACCATTTTATCATAGGTGGTTTCGATATGATGTTGATAGACTCCCGTTGTCCACAAGCATGCGTTTGAGCCCGTTTCTGGCTATGACAGCTCTTACCACCAAGGTGTCTCAATGGGAATAATGAACCCCAAAGGCATCTTCCTACAAAAATATTATTGATTGGGCATTCCCAGATCCATGGGGAGTGCTATTGACCAAGTATTTTTTCATAAGAGGACCCTTGACTTCTCTCACATAATTTCTCTAAGCATTCCTTGATTTACCCCCACATGTGGGCCACCAATAATAGTGTCAATCTCCCTGATGGGGATGTTATCTGCAATTTTCATTGTTGTGGCTGTTTGTTCGATGATAAGTGCAGTATTACCTGTTTCTAGGCTCTTTGTTCCTTTCTTTAAATTGATTTGATTGTCTTTAGGCCTCAGATCTGACCTCTTCATACGCCAATAAGAGCATTGTATTTAATGTCGCAGTGGCTAGTGCTTGGCCTAAGGTAGGGCAGATGATATGTCCTACTTCGGTCTATTGCTGGTTCAGCAGTGTGATAATGGACCTCACCACTGCCTTTGAGCGGTGGAAGTCCCAATGAAGTTCGATTGTGGTGATCAATCAGCTCTTCGTTGACAATTTCACTCATCATCATTTCCATCAAGGCATCGTAAGAGGTGGGGTTCTTATTTCGCACGTCTCTCCAAAAGAGGGTATTCATATTGATGTCTCATCTCAGAGCTAAAAGAGCCTCCCTATCTGTGACCTGTTCGCAATATGTCATTTCATCCATGAATCAAGCTAGGTAGCTTTTCAAAGTTTCACCTGCCTGCTGTCAAGCTAGGTGATTGGTGAGACCTATTTCTAGGTCTTGATGATCCGTTCTTGTCAAAAACACTAGTGGATCTCTGGGGTCCACGTTCTTGAGCGTATTCTAGAGGGAAGTAACCTTCCTGTGGTATATTATCACCAGGTCGACTAGTAGCATAATTTGTGGAACTATCCATTTCCACTTCCCTTTCCACTAAGCTGAGCTCCCATCTGTTTACTTGAGGGTAAGTCCCCGTGTTGTTTTCCTCACCTTCTTGGGAAACATCACCTGTTGGGCCATTTGATACCTTGCCTGCTGGTGCATTTGTATAAGCAACTGTTGGCATAATAGTATTCTGCTGTGCCTTGTTCCTCACGTTTGAGACCATCTCCTCCACTTCCATGGCTTAACGTATTGTGGTGCCGCCTCGACTTTGCTTGTGATTGGGATGATGCATGTTTACGTTTGTTCGGAGGACTTCTTTTTTAAGCCTCCAGCTATCTATTTCTGCCTTGCGAACCATAGTGGCTGGAGCTCATAATGTGTACTTGACTTTGAGCTAAGTACAAGTTTTTAAATGCTTCTTTACTACAACAGTTCTTTCTTCGAGAACAAGGCCTTTCTTCAAGGTTTTGCTTACTTTGGAGGGCTTTTATCACGAGGACACTGGCAGTTAGTGTCGAATTTCCCACAGATAACTCCAATCTATTGACCTAAAAAAATTTACTGCCTCTCATGTCCACGCAAGCTTGGTCCCTGCACACTTGGACAAATCGTTAGTCACACATGGCCTTCTCTAGAGGGGATGGAGTTGGCCACGTGCACTTCAACAATCAAGTCAGTTGGAAAAGTTGTTATATGAGTGCGGAGGAGATTTAAACGTGAGCCTCCAATATAATAAAAGAGGGCCGGCTTTGGGGAAAAACAAATAAAAGATATAGTAGCAAGATTATAGTTTTGAGAATCTAAACTTGTATTACCTTTGAATGACACTAAGTAGGAGCTTTTATACTTGAGCAGGGCAAATGAAAGCCGTGAGATGACAATGCACATGACCTCATCCAAATGATTGACTTTTCTTGTCGTAGGTATCAATCAATCACAACATTAATTCTTATACCATTTTCTTATCCATAAGACCTAGCTTGCGGCCTTGGAATTGACAAAAGAGGCTTGTGGTCGTGGCAGTGAGTTGTCTTGTCACTTAAATAATGCGTTCAGGATCTCTTCACCTCCTTGCCCTAGATCGGCTCTTCCCATAGCATGTAATAGGGTTGACCTAGCTTCATTTCACGGGAGGAAACGGGTCATTCACACTTGAGGGTCGGTCCAACTTCACCTCTTTTTAGTGTACATAACGTGGGACCGTTTGCTACACAAAAGAGTTGAGGCCACGTGGGAGTCCTCGTGTGGAGAGGCATAACAGATTGTTATCATTAACAATTTATAACTAAAATAAATCCAACACTAAGGCCTGTTTGGTTTTTTCAATTTCAATTTTGAATCCATATTTAGTTTTTTGTTTTGAAGGTTTATTTTAAAATTGCAAAAAACTTATTTAGTTTGTCATTTTGAAAAATTGTTTCTCAAAACAAAAATACTGAAAAACATGTTTTGTTTGAAGTTTTTTGAAATTGTTATATTACATTTTATTCAATGAATTTGATTATTCGATAAAATAGAAAAAATTTATTAATATATTATCAAGTAATATTTATATTTTTCTTCGATTTTCCACCAGTGCCATAATACAGCCCAAAAACCCTAACCTCAATCGAAATCAAAATTTAAGAATCCAAATAGTAGAAACAATTTTACAGCACCAGTTAGAAGGCGCACAGATGGAGACAATCACAATACCCACAGGAGAACCTCTGAAAACCTAGAATTTTT
>CADEPD010041292.1:0-10305 GCA_902829195.1 Fraxinus dipetala | reverse complement strand
ATGTTTGGACGTAAGTTTATTTGACTAATTATTATCTATCTCCAGCAATGTTTTCAATCATTTGAAGAAATTTCAAAGGTTAAAGTTAGGGTTATTTCAATTTTAGATCTGATCTTAACTCGATTTCTCTGTTCTCGAACTATAATTTCATCATTTCTGAAGTAGATTTAATTCCTGCAAATGTTCACGATCCTGAAAGTTCAATTAATTTGGAATTTGGTTTTTCTTCAGGCATTTGTTAGGTTTTATTATATTTGTTGGATTGACGGTAATGAGCTTGACAGAGAAGATGACTCTGGAGAATGTGATGGCAAATTTCCTTGGGTAATTTCGTATACTGTTGGAGGATTTTCTCGTCATTTGATTTCAATTTGTCAGAGCCTATTTACCAGTTTTTGACTTTTGACTGACACTGACAATTGAATTTGCAGAGAAGGAAGTAATGCCTGGTTGAACGTGAAGACGATGAATCAATCCAACAGTTCAGACTCTTTATTTTCCGTAAGTCTTGCTCTTAAGTTTTTAGCCTTGGGGTGATATGATATTCAATGGCACTTCGCATGAGCATCCTCACCATTTTGTAGATATAGCGATACACTTTACAGAAAAATTGGAACAAAATATGGGACCAAATTATCACATGTTTATAGGAAGTTGAGCTCAATGAGGAATCTGGACTGTTCCGTGGGGTCCGCTCCATGTGAAGTTATTTGTTTTCTTTAGCCTCGATTGACCATCATACTTTTGAAAAAAATAGTTTTAAATAATAATTTCTAAAAGAATGCGTGATTAAAAAATAAGAAATTTTTTTGAGTTAAATGATAGAGTATTTTATCCTGTAAATGTATATTTGAAAATGAGTACGTAGAAAAAAAAATTTGAGAAGTATGATTATCAAACAAATTTCTTTGAAATATTTTATCTTCAAAACAACAAGAATAATAAATAAATAATTTCAGAATAAGAAAAAGTGCTAACAAATGGGTAGGATATTTTTTGACCGAGAGTAACTTTACAAGTTTCAATTCTTAGAAGGTTTTTGCCATTTTGTCATAAGAAATTTAACATATGCAATGACATAATTCGAGGTGACAGCAAATGATTAGATGAAAAAGTTGACTGTCTTTAAAATAGTATGTCAAAGATTATGTTAAGTAGTCTAATACTGTAGCACGTTTCAATCAAACAGGGGCTAAGTTACTAACGCTAAAGTCAGTATTATCCCATGGCAATATGGCTTGTGGTTTGAGGTATCCGCAGGTGTAGATTACTAATACTGAATGTCGATAAGTTTGGATTGGAATAGATTAGACTTGTCAAGTCTCATCATGTACTTTTTAGGTTGCTAAGTCAAACACCAATTTAGATTGTCTTTAACTTGAAGTATATTTGATGTGCAGAAATCTTACGTAGGACATATTCCCAAGGCATCAATCTCACATGCAAATGCAGACTCCAATTCACTTCCTACATGGCCTTGGTTTGTTTTCTTGGGAGGAGCAATGAGTTGTTTGATCTTTAGCTCAATCTCCCATCTCTTCGCCTGCCATTCACAACGTTTCTACTTGTTCTTCTGGCGGCTTGATTATGCTGGCATATCTCTCATGATCGTCTGCTCATTCTTCGCGCCAATATACTATACATTCTTAAATCACCCGCATTGGCGCCTAGTGTACCTGAGCTCTATCACATTAGTAGGAATTCTAGCTGTTATCACCCTCCTTGCACCGGCTCTCTCCAGTGGTCGTTTTCGGGGTTTCAGGGCAGCCCTCTTCCTCTCCATGGGGTTTTCTGGTGTGATTCCGGCTGCTCATTCACTAATCCTTCACTGGGATCATCCACAAATACTTGTTGCACTCGGCTATGAGATAGCTATGGGACTTCTGTACGCGGTTGGGGCTGTCTTTTATGTAACTAGAATCCCAGAAAGATGGAAACCTGGGACATTCGATATCATAGGACATAGCCATCAGATTTTTCACGTTTTGGTTGTTACAGCAGCACTTGCACATTGTGCTGCCACCCTGGCTATCATGGAATGGCGCCGAAACTTACCAGCCTAACCCGCCCCTGCCCCAAAATTATATTTACTGTTGTTTGAATAGATGCGAGTTTTGTGTTGTATATTGTAGCAGCACATGTATTATTAACCTTGATTTTGAGCAGTTAAATTAGCCATGTTTTATTAAACTTTAGGAGTAAAATAGAGAATTTGTTGCACAAGAGTTGAGCATGGTAATGTTTGTAAACTCCTTGCAGTTTCACGCATGTTTGGCTAATTTTCAAATTTTACTTTTAATAACTTTTTATTTTCCAAGTATGTTTAACCTTCAAAAAGTTTGTTCTTTTAACACTAAGGTAGGACTTATTTCAAAAATCATATATTCAATTTTGAACATTTTTTTTCTTATCTTATAAGTTATTTATTTGTTTGTTTAAGAAGCTAAGCTGAACCTGAATTAGAAAAGGCCAAAAGGGTAGCATTTAACATTCATAATCTTCTAAGAAAACTATCTATTGACCTCAAAATTCATTAGACACGTGACCAATAGAATTATGACCACATCTCCTCCACATAAACACCACTTTCACATTGAAACACATCGTTAAAAGGCAAGAGTCATTGGCCAAGAAAAATGTTCAATGACCGTTTGCACTTCGATGGTCAAATTAATGGCCAAACGAGAGATAATAAGTGCAAGATACACAATGGAATTTGACTAGGATTAAGTGATATTAACTTGTATGTGAAATTGGCTCACCTATATAAAGAAGAAAAATGGGCCAAGATGGCCCATACGAAAAATGAGAATTGACAATATGAAAAATAAGAACAAAAACACAATATTTACATGGAAACTCAAGACGAAAAAAAAATTCACGGGTAGAAGAGGAGAAAATTCATTACATTTAAGGATGATTATAAAAAGTTGGATGATTTCAAGAGATGTAATTACTCATATATATCACTTCACTATAATATAAAAGAGGCTAATTTTGGCACTATCTAAGAGGACATGTGTCTACCATTCCTTTTGTCAACATCTAATTAATTTTTTTCTCTTATATTTTGTTGACGTCGAAAATTGTATAGGCAAAATTCAAGCCAACTTGGAATGTAAATGAAGATTTTTATTGGTAATGACTTGTAAATTACAAGAATAAACTACAAGTGTTTTTCTTTTTTCCCAAATGAGATATTTTAAGTATCAAGTGTTGTTAACCTCTCCCCTTCTTGAGGATACCGTCCTCTTTTTTATTGGGAGGGATAAGTATGTATAAGTCATGTTCTTATCTTATCAGCTACAGTACCAAGTTGGGAACTCGTGTCAATAGCTTGTCCTAATTGGTTGCTGTCAAATCGATGTACAACGTCGAGCTGAGGAGGTACGTTAATAGCATATTTTGATTGGTTGATAAGGTCGGCTCCAGCAGATCATCATGAATCTATCTTGCATGTGACCCCCAGTAATTAATGAACTAATTAGGAAATGAAGCTATAACATATGATTGGTAGAATTAGGATGTCCTGACATGAGTATGTCCAAATGTAATTGATTGATTTAACGTTTTCACAGTTTGTAAGGAATCTTAAATCATTATGTGTCCTCAAATAACGATGGTCATTAGTACGAGCTAACATCAAATACTCGACCTTAAATTAGCATGAGCTTAATGCATACAACAAACTGTATTTAATGAGGTCGCATGTTGGATATCAACAGTTACCCCCTAAGTCGATGCTCGTCTTGGTGACAGACTGACCTTGAACACGGTTGGCTCGTTTTTCTATTTTTACAATTATTACAGCAATAAATGTCTTGAACACGTGTTACGTTTTGACTTGCAAATGAGCTATCACGGACCTTTAATAGCTTCCTTTGGAAGCTTCACACCAAAACGACATTACTTCACTGTAATCAAATCTGGCCCTTCCTTTTTTCCCTCCATTTCTTCATCCAACGGCCCCGATTTCACCCCTTTATCTCTTCCTTCTTTAAATATGCCTTTTCCTTTCACTTTCACGCATTTTTGCTCTCAGATTCTCAAAAAATTTTCTTCAAATTTTCGTCAAGTTGTCCTTATTGTTTTGAGTGAGGTCGTCAATTTTCAGGCATTTCCTTGAACAGAAAATACCTTTCTTTTTATTTCTTTTCACCTCGGTCATTTACATAAGTTTAGACGAATTTAGGGTACATTCCTGAGGTAACCAACAGGAAGAATCCGTACCTTCTACGTTCACGTCTTCTGTGAGTTCGGACTGTCAGGAGATATTAACTCTAGTCCCTATTTCCTCAGTTTACCCAGAAGACTTAGGTCATTTTAGGAACATGGAGCAACATAGTAAGGGTGTTGATACCTCTAGGAGAGAAGAGGTAGGGTCTAATGAGGGTAATGAGGAGAGTTTTCAAGAATATGGGGAAGATTTATATAGATTAGTTGTGATAAGAGATATGCTAGCGAGCTTGAGGGTGAAATATAACATTCCTAGCTCGGTAGAGTTAGAAATACCTATATCATTTGACAAGCTAACACTCCACCAGTAGGATGTGTGGCTTTGAATTCTAACATCCTTAACGCTGGTTTAAGACTTCTCTTTCCTAGGATCATCCGTAAATTCCTTTCTTTTTGGGGAATAGCTCATACCTAATTATGTCCCAACTGCTGGAGAACTTTAGTTGCAACCTTAATTTTGTGGAATAAATTAGGTCACTCCGAACTGAGTGTAGTGCAATTCAATTCCCTTTTTACCTTTAAGGAAGATGGGAAGAATACAGATTGGTGGTACGCCAGTGTTAGACCTAAGACAAGAGGTCCATTAGTATTAGACACTCCTTCCTCCATAAAGAAGTGGAAAGATGAGTTCTTTTTTGTACTTGGAGTGACAGTTCTATCCTATCGAGGCGAATAAAGAGGACATAGTCCCTACTCTCTATCACCCATTATTTAAGTGAACATTACCTTTGTTCCTTCCTGTATTTATTTTACGAGCATCCCCCTAACAAATCTGATTTTACTTACAGATTATAAGAAGACTAACTTGACCTCAGTTACTCAAAGACAAACCGACGTTATTAGAGCTCTCTCGAAAAAACAAAGGTTCTGCAAGTTTGTGATCTCCGACACAAACCTCTTCCAGGCTCTATTTCAGCCTCTCCAACCGACCTCAACATCAACTCGTGCCTCTAGTTCTATCCCAACTTCCTCGAGTAAGTATTTTCCAAGTATTTCAATTGATAGTTGCCTTGAGTGTTGAGCTAATATATACCCATTTTTGTTTCAGGTCAAGATCCAGAAATTTTGGGATACAAGGTAGTGAAAGCAGCAGTGCTATTCCCGCCGTGGTCGTGGACTGACTTGAGGAGGCTGAAGTTGAGTTAGAGCAGACCTTGAAACGACGTCACTCTAAGGAGTCTCCTCCAGAAAATCTACCCGTGCGTTACCTTTTAGGGGTCACCATTAGCATCTGTTTCCATCCCATTCCTTGTCACGGCTAGCTCTTTGAGGTTGCAAGTTAAATGCCCAGACCTGCAGAGGCCAAACATTGATAATTTAGTGGGTCATCGAACTGAGATTCTGTTGGATTTTCTGAGAGCCCCATCCCTTGCTAGGGAATCTACTATAGCACTTCCCTTTCCCCTCAGAGAATCTGCCACCTTCCTTACCAGGAGTTGGAATGACCGGGAAAGTCAATTTCTTACTGAGATGCTGGTGGCCGAGGCCATAATCTCAGCCCAACTTCATAGCCATAGATCCATCTAGTATATGATGTCTGTGGTATACAAGGCAATTTGCTCGAACTCAAGTATTTTGAAATTTAATTGAATATTATATTCTATAACTCAAATTACTTTTCTGTTTTCAGGATGCTTGAAGTAAAGAACCAACCCTTTTGAAAAGATGGAGGTAGAGAATGCTGAATTTGCTGAGAAGGAAAAGGATTATAAAGATCGCCTGAATAAAATGGGGGTGGAGCTAGAGGCAAAGTCAGCCTCGGAGCTAAAACTTTTGGATGACAACAAAGCCCTATAAATTTGGGGAGAGAATGCCACTGCTCGAGCTGCGAATGAAAAAAAGATGGCCGAAGAAGAAAAAACACGAGCTGATGAGACTATAAAAAGAGTTGATGAGGCTACTAAGAGGGCAGAAGAAGCTGAAATTAAAGCTTTCAAGGCAGTAGAAAACTAGAGGGCCTCACTTGAGTTTGATGCACTAGCTCAAGATGCCAACGTTATGCCTTAGGAGAAATAATAAAGCACACCAAAAAGGAAAGACCAGATTTTGATATCTCCTTCACCCCTACCGATGAAGACGTTGAGAACGAGGTCCCAGCTCCACTAGACCCCATAGCTTCTCAAGGTTTTTTTTTGTTGTTTAAGATTTTGTCAAACTTTGTTACTTCTATTAGAATTGCTTTTGTAATTTCGTTACATCAATGAATGAATATCAGTTCAAATTTTATTTTACGCAAAATGTTATTACTTCAAAGTATTATTACTTTTTTAATATATTGAATTATCTTAAGTGTTGCAGCACATGCAACTTTAGCTCGGGTTGCTAACGAGTAAGGCTTGAATGATTTTATTGATAGGAAGTTTATCTAAATGTTGTAGCACATGCAACCCTAGCTCGGCTTGCTGACAAGCAAGACTTGGATGATTTCCTTGTAGGAAATTTATCTAAGTGTTACAATACATGCAACCTTAGCTCGACTTGCTGACGACCAAGGCTTGGATGATTTCCTTGATAGGAAATCTATCTAAGTGTTACAGCACATGCTACCTTAGCTTGACTTGCTGATGAGCAATGTTTGGATGATTTCCTTGATAGAAAATTTATCTAAGTGTTGCAACACATGTAACCTCAATTCGGCTTGCTGATGAGCAATGCTTGAATGCAACCTTAGCTCGACTTGCTGTATTTCTGATAAAACACACGCTTTTATTATAGATGTGCAGTACAAAATTCATTCATTTTCTATTGAGAATATTTCTTAAGATATTCCACATTCCAAGGATGTAACAGAGGTCTGTCCTTCATATCTTCCAGCTCATAAGCTCCATTGAGAAGTACTCTGATTATTCTACATAGGCCTTTCCAATTAGGCCCTAAAGATCTAGAGCTAGGTTCTCTAGTAGTTAGGAAACTTTTCCTTAACACTAGAGTACCAACCTTGAACACTCATTTTTAACTTTTTGATTATAGTATTTTGCATTGCGTTGCTTATATATAGCATTCCTGATTTCGGCTTCATTCCTCTTTTCCTCTATCAGATCCAATTATCCTCGTAAAGCTTTCTCATTCTCATCCTCATTATACATCGTTGTTCGAATAGAGGAAATTCCTATCTCAAACAGGATCACAGCTTTCACCCCAAAAGCTAGAGAAAAAGGAGTTTCTCTTGTGCTATTCCTACACGTAGTACGATAAGACCATAGCACACTGGGAGTTCCTCAGCCCATCCCCCCTTGAGAGCATCGAGTTTTGCCTTCAACGTATGCTTGATGATATTATTAATTGCTTCAACTTAACCATTAGCTTGAGGATGATTTTGTGTAAAGAAATGCTTCCGTATGCCAAGTCCTTCGCAAAAACTTGCAAAGCGGGCATTGTCGAATTGCTTTCCAATGTGTGTCACGATAGAATGGGGTATTCCAAATCTACACACAATGGACTTCCACATGAGGTCAGTGGTTTTTTGCTTGGTGATTTACCCACTTAGTGAAGTAATCCACTGCAATAATTACGAACTTCGTTCCACCCTTGCCGGTAGACATGGGGCTGATTAGATTGACCTCCCATTTGAAGAAGGATAAAGAGCCATTACAGAGTTCAATTTTTTTGGTGGGAACCTAATGTTAGGAACGAAACACTGACATTTATCACATTTTCTCACAAACTCTAATGCATCTCTTTTCATGATAGGCTAGAAGTATCCTTATCGCATGATTTTGTGAGCCAATGATTGTCCATCGGAATTGTTTCCACACACTCCTTCGTGTATTTCTTGCAAAGCATAAAGTGTCTTCTCTTTGTTCAAACATCTCAACAAAGGTAGAGTATATCCCCGTTTATAGAAAATATTGTCAATTAGTGTGTACCTTAGAGACCTTGTTCGGAGTTTTCTCGCCTCATTAGGATCTTCTAGACATATCCATGTCTTTATATAAGAACTAATTTCATCCATCCATGTAGACTTGGGATCAATCATCATAGAAACAGCTTCTAGTTTCTCAATGGTAGGATATGAAATTTTCCTTATAGGGATGCTGTCAAACCTTTCTATTCCTTCACTTGTGGCCAACCGATCTAGGGCGTCTGCGTGACCGTTCTAAGTTCGGGAAATTTGTTCGCTTAGCACAATTTTGAAATTTTCAAATTCCCGTCTAACAATTTGAAGATAGCTGTCCATTCTTTTTTTCTTAGTTTGGTAGGCCTCATTGATTTGATTAACCACCAATTGTGAGTCGCTGTGGACTATCAGATGAGGAATTTTCATCTCTTTTTCATTCTCACCGCAGCTATAACTGCTTCGTATTCAACTTCATTGTTGGAAGCTTTGAAATTGAATGGTAGAGCCTCGCAGAATAGCTGTCGATTGGGGCTAACTAGGACAATTCCTGCCCCAGACCGAGCTTCGGTGGAAGATCCATCCACAAAGAGTTCCCATGAAAGGTTATGAGGAGGTTCTTCTAATGGTTCTTCTAATGGAAGATCCATCCGCAAAGAGTTCCCATTAGTACGAGCTGACCTCAAACCCATATACATACAGTTTTCTGTCAATTGGTTAGCTCCCCATTTTTCATATGATGGATCACCCATCACTGCGTGTACTATTCTCATTTGTAATTTCACCAATAACTCTACCTGCTTTGTCAAAGCTGCTATCTGGGCATTGGTAGATGATGTGCTATGTAGTTTATACATCCCAGATACTCTCGCTAGACCACACTTTCTGATGAAAACATTGAATGTTTAGTGGCAATTAACTTAAATAAATCCATGATTTGTTATACTAATTTTCCTATGATCGATCTACCAGTAGAGGAATCTACCTGAGATTTTGATAGCGGTAAGAGTTCGGTGTAGAAGTACTGTACTTGATTACCTATTGTAATTCTACGATTTGAATACTTTCGTATCAGCTCTTTGAATCTGTTCCATGCTTCGTGATAGCTCTCTCCATCTTTTTGTTGGAAATTTTGAATTTTCAATCTGATTTTAGCTACTTTCGTCGGTGGGAAGAATTTGTTGCAGAATTTTCTGGTTAGTTCTTCCCATTTAGTAATGCTTCCATGAGGTTCGATGTCTAACCACTTCAATGCAGCATCTCGTAGTGTGAATGGAAATAATCACAACCTAATAGCATCTTTATTAACCCCCGGAGTATGGAAGTTCTGACAATTTCTGAGAAATCTAGAAAGGTGTGTTCGAATTTTTATGAGATAACCCATAGAATTGGATAGTGTTGCCAATAAAATTGATCGAATCTGTCCTTATTTGAAAATTATTTATCCCGAAATTTGGATACACAATATTGGAGCCCGCATGCACGGGCTACGGGAGTCAAGAATATTAAAACTGGCAAGTCTCCTTCATTTATTTTCCCATCGCTCCTGCTGCTGATCCGGTGGCGCCGCTACTTTTGTGGCCACTTGTCCAATTGATGGAATATGAATATTTTAATTGTTAGCCATTTGATGTTGCTATTTTTATTTGTGTTCTTTGCGTCTTCGTTTGAAAGTACGTTCTATTTCGAGTCAAACGGTTCAAAATCGTCATATTGGGTACGGAGCATACAACAAACAACTTTTTTCTGTAAATAAAAGAAAATAAACAAATCAACTAA
Source organism: Fraxinus dipetala (assembly GCA_902829195.1). Classification (NCBI taxonomy): domain Eukaryota; kingdom Viridiplantae; phylum Streptophyta; class Magnoliopsida; order Lamiales; family Oleaceae; genus Fraxinus; species Fraxinus dipetala. The sequence continues at coordinate 455 of CADEPD010041292.1, read as the reverse complement.
CAGTTAAAAATAAAATAAATTAAGACTAAAAGTAAATGGTTTTCGGCAACAGCGCTAAAACTTGTTGCTTTTTTTTTTTTTTGTTATCGCAAATGTAAGAAAACGTAACAAGCAGTATATTGGACTTTTGAGTCCGGATATCGTTCCCACGAGGATTATACTTCAGGTCTTAATCTAAATTTTTTAACTCTTATTTGATAAATGCAAGTAAAGAATTATGATAGTCGTGATTATTTTTTTTAATACCTAACTACTTGAAAATATCAAAATTTTGTAAACAACGGTTGATTGAAAATTCAAATATGAGATAAATATCAGGGCATAACAATTTCATCTATTGATCACCTTAATTCTTAATTCAAAATTCATAATCGAATGTAGTGTTCGATCGAATTCTTCAATTGTATTCAATTTATCCCTCTCGAGTTCTAATTGAGCTTATTTAACTAATTAAA
>CADEPD010041269.1:0-12996 GCA_902829195.1 Fraxinus dipetala | reverse complement strand
TTATACTGTCAACTTGTTCTTGAAAACGTAATTTCTCACATTCTCAATCCTTCAAACATATTAAAGCCTCCAATATAGCTATGTCAACAAACCAAGCCGAAAAAAAGCTCGGGTTCTGCTCGAGCTTTTTTGAGCAGAGCTTTTTGGGCCCGAGCCTCGGCTCGATGCAATCGAGCCTGAGTCGAGCATGGCTCGAGCTTTTTCCGAGTTGAGCCCGAGCCGACGAGCTTTTTTGCCATCCCTACGGTAACATGCCCAACTCTACAAAATTTAAAAATAATTGACACTCCACCTGGAGTTTTTGACATGGTGGTTTTGTGCTGGAATCTTTTGACATGTTGACAATGTGTCAACGAAGTGTCCAACTGTACAAAATCAAAAATAATTTGAACATACCATCAGCATTTTTTGGCACGTGTCGCCGTCGTGTCGAATACTGACTTGTCAGTGGTACTAGGGTGTGGAGATAGGAAATTTGGATTGCTCATCACCAATTTGCCTCAATAACACATGATTTGCAACTTGAGCCTAATCAATGTACTTTTACCTCCAAATTATATTTCACTCCGGTGCCAAGAAAAGAAAAATTAGAGCTTTTACCCATTGCTCAACTACCTACCAAATATTCAAGAAGTTGTTTATCGGCATTTGCTCTTGCTTCCGCTACATCCCATACACCTTTTTCTGCTAGTTTCTTCAGTGAGCTGCAATTTCATATAAAATCAAGTGAGATCCTGATAGGAATGGAATATAAAAGAACAGAGTGGACCCAGCGAGTTCCACTGAATGAACTTGCCTTTCCATATACTGATGATATAGTTTTGGGAATTCCTGGCTCATATTATTTTTCTTTATAATAGTGTAAGCAGGTTTTACAAGCTTCTTGTCAACATATTCCTGGACAAGTATGCGCAACATAGATTTTCCCATGAACGTGGCCCACTTTTCTGCTGCTTTGTATTGTCTGCATTCCATCATTTGAAGTAGAAATGACTCTCTGGACTTATGAATAGAGAAGTGTTCCAACAGAGAAACAGCATTCATGTATGATTGGGATTCTGTCAGCTCAAAAATATACCGCTCCACTAATTCTTTTGCTTTGTTTATTATAATACTCTTCTTGTTAGAATCATGAATAACTACCTCTATATTTTCCAAACTGACATCAAAAACCTGAAGAATCTTTATTAGAATCCTTTCGTCAAGCACCATACTTCCACCAGTAATGTCCAGAAATAATTTGGCAGCAAAAAGTTTCGCTTTGAGTATATCTTCAGGAGTGGATCCCGTTTTCAGAAATCGACGAAGAGCAGATATCATCAAATGACTGAAGCCCCTTCTGTGTATTTCAAACAGGGACAGAATACAGAGACAGTGAGCAATGAAAGTAGCAGGGCCAGGCTGTGGATCATTGTAAAGAACTTGATGCACTTGGTCTTGTAACGCACGGAACTTTGCAATTGCCTTGCATGATCCTGTCAAATGTAAAAATCAGATAAATATCATTGTTAAAATTGGGAATCAAAAAAATCTTGTTATGTTTACTTTGTTGTCAAAGGCTTCCATAGCATATGAGACTTAGTCATTTTGAACATACACAACCACAAAGACAAAGTCTTACTGGCATTTAAATTAATAATGCAAAGATACAAGAGTGTGAAAGATATTGTCAGTATACTTAGTGATACCGCTTTGCCACATTGAGAGACAAAATTGATAATGGTCACAATTTTTGTAAGAAATAAACATATACTTACACTTGGTATTCTAGGAAATTATAGAAAGTAAACTTTAAAAGCAAGTGAGCAACCTTGAAACTCACATCAACTCCTCTCTAAAACCAAACTGTAGGTACTAGAATTCAGACAATTAGTGCATGAACAATTCCTAGGGTTAATTACAGCTATTACTATTGGAGATCGTCTGTACGAACTAGAGCAGAACATAATGCTTCTGAAGTTGGTTCTAAAAAGTGAGATCATCATTGCTCCAGAAGAGAAAATCATTTATTCCCAATTACAATCATAATGCAATATATCTCACAAGCTGTAGTTTCAAAATTGTATTTTTTATTTCCTTTATAGTAACTAGTAAATTAAAGTGCCTAAGAAGGACAGTGAGTCAATGAAACTGACACATGCGGCGGACTGGTGAGGAGCTGATATTGTTTTGCAGCACTCATTTCAAGCTCTCTCAACTTTTTATGGTGCTTAGTGCTATTAATAGTAGCAAAGGCCGTGAGGGAAGTTGGAAAGTGGGAGGAGGGAAGGGGTCTTTTGATTTCTTTCATTTTTCAATTTCTTTGCTTTATGTTTATTTCTTTATTTGAACATGACGGTGAAATTATCTTTTCACATTTAACACCTGTTTAGGAGGAAACTGTCAGAAGGGACTTTTTACTACAAATTGGTGATTGAGGACACATCTGACAAAATTTGGAACAGGGATTCAAGTGCCAATCGACCCAAAGAATGAGGGCCGTAGTTGTAATTTTCTCTCGTTGGTATCTGCTCAATTGGTAAGCATAATTACTCTCCATGACTAGCAATACATATCCCCTGAAGTTTTCTGAACATAATCTGAAATGCTTTTAGTAAGAAAAGAGAATCTGAATATCACAGTTTTAATACAAAAAACACTTGCCATAGAATAAGGAATAGTAAAGGTAATAATTCTAAAGGAGTCTGTTCGTCTGAGATCAATTTCAAAATCACAAATAACATAGATAATAAGTCAACAATTCAAAAAGCTAAATAACTGATAAATGCTTCGAGCTGGCTAAAATATAAGCTTGGATTTTGCCTTATACATATCCTAAATACTAGATTTTTCGATCATGGCCTCATTGGATCCACCACACCCAAACCCCCAAAATAAAAAAAGTATCAAGTGAGCATTCTTGTAGTCTATAACAATTTAGAATGAAAGAGTGAGAATATTACCATATGCATAGTATTTCTTTAAGAGATACACAAATACCAAAGGAGGCATGTGGGAGAGATCATAAAAATCATGCCTCCTTAGCGACCATGTGAGTCTTTCACCCATTCCCTAGGTTAATAAGAAGAAAAGCCTACACAAGAAATAAAATAGGCACGTTGAGTAAAACTTGACACGATATATACACCATTATTTACAGCAATTAAATAAATCAAAAGAAAAAACCTAATCCACTTTCAATCATTAAAATACTAGTAATTTTCTAGGAACATGATCTTTCAATTAAATTACTATCTAAAGACAAATTCGGTATAAAGTGGTAATTTTGTACAGAGCTTTAGGATCAGTTAGGTAACAAAATTGCAAGGGAACCACTGACGCGAAGATAAATCGAGCTACTAGTATGTAGTCCTAGTATTCCTTGAACTCTTTTAGAAAGTACAGGCATTGAGCCCTCAATAGCCTTTAACTTTCTATTGCAAAATGATTTCATAAAAACAATAAAAGAATTCTCAAAACTCAATGCAGACTTCAGATTATCAATAAAATATTAAAAAAAAAAAAAAAATCATACGCAAGTCTTCTAATTGTTCAAATTTTAAAAAAAAATTTGAAGAAAAGAGCACAGTTGTACAGCCAGGTGTCACGGTAAGTCAAAAACCTACTTAATCACAATGAAAATCGTGAATCAAATTGAATGGAAATACTCAGGGCAAGATTTAAAACTATCATAAATTACACCTCCATATACTAATAGATCTATATGCCCTTCAATAATGTACATTAACCAGAAAATGCTCATATAACAATCATGCAATGAAATAGTGAGTGCAGCATCTTTAACTCATGGGATTCGAGTCAAAGTTTACCTCGGAATCTGCAACCCCAAGAGTCATTAGAATGGAAATATAAAAATGAATGTTATTAGAACATGCAAAAATGAAAATTCAAAAACAAGTGAATAAGATACAATCACATAACCAACCCTAAAAATATTGTTAAAATACTTCAGAATATCTATAGAACTATTGATCAAAATACAAGTAAATTGAAGGCGGTTGACGTAAGAGTTACCTCTTACTTTGGGCTTTAGCATTCACAGATCCCAAAACACCTCCACAATACCCTGAAATATGCACATAAAATTCATCATTTATAAAGCGAGTCGTGTAAAAGAAAGAACTTTTATTTCAATAATAATTGGAAACGAAATTTGTGGAACCAACACCATATAACCTAGATGATGAACTAAAATGGTACATAGTACCAAGTATCCATGAGCAAAAACAGAGAAGTGAAGAACTAAACAAAGATTTCAATACCTATTATTTTCCAATTATCTAGAACGTCAATGAATATTGCTTAACAATGCCCAAAATCATCAAAGTTTATCTGAGGTTGAAGTGCCTGAACTACAGTTTTAAACAAAAATCTTGTGCCCCAGCACCTAAAAGATCACAGTAAAAAGTTCAGACAATATCACACTAAAGTTCAGAAATATCAGTTAGTAATACCAAAGCAGAAATTAATGAAAATGGTACTTACATATATGAAAAGTTTTGATATTTAATTCTCTGTTGCGTATACCCTATATATTCTAAGGCGAAATCGGGATTGGAATTTAGTATCTTGGAAGTCAGTAAGAAAGAAAAACAGATTTGAAATTATGCATTCTGATTTCAATTTTCAACATCATCGGGCTGTTTGTAAAACACTGTGTACAACTAACAGACAGATACCTTCTAAGTTCAAATTGATGCCCATAATGCATAACTTAAAAGCACAACTTCACTTGAAATTCAAATAAATTTCAATTGGATATATATATATATATATATTTCCCTTTCTTCCTAGTTAATAATAACCAGGGACGACTCTACTGATATATACATTTCTACTGAGGGTTTGAGAAAAAGGTTATGATGTGACTAAAGGCATCCATTTTGAAGATCCTAAACAACACTTATGATTTGTTTCTAAGATCATTGATTTTGATGCAGGTTGAATTAGTATGGCAATGTGATTCTTTATGGTCAAGTTTATGGTCAAGTTTTGAACAATAGGTCAATAGCTGTCTTATTAATCTGCAGATACACGGCTAATTTTCACATACAACAATAGGTAAATAAAAGATAAAGAGAAAGAGGCACAGATGAAGATATGAATGTGCACCAAGATTATAATGTTCGTGTGTCAATTTACATTTATCAAGTTTGTTGTGTGAAACCTAGTCTTTAGATTTACTTCTGGCACATAGAACTCAATTTTCCAATTTGAGGTGAACCATGTGCTAGTTTAGGAATTCTAGGAGTGTTTCTTATAACATTCTCCAAAGCAATACAGAGTAAGAGAAACTTCGCCTCTACTTCCATGCCTATCAACGGATATTCAGCATTTAATCCTTCAGAAGTTTTGAAAATGTTGGGAGGAACCTGCAGCCTGAAGAGCTCAGTTAAAATGTCCATAGTCTCTTCTTTGCATTTTGAGATTCAACCCCCTACCCCCACCTATCCCAAAAAGGGACAGGTGATGACATATTATTCATGTCAACCTTATCATCATTAATCTTTGACTAATCAAAAATTTCTGAAGCAAGACAAAATCAGAAAGATGGAGAATATGATTTCACATTGAAACAGCTACAAATTAGAGCAAAGTTACAGATGTCAGGGAAGGATTTGCAAGACATCCAACAGACCTATCCTTCGATTACAGTCAAGTATAAATGTATAATATACATCTGAGAGTTGAGTTAGCAATCTCATGCTTCAAACATAATCTGAAAACATATTTGGTTTTTCCGTTTATGGACTATGGAAGGGTGAAGGAAACTTTAGAATCTTAGCTCGAAGAGAAAAAAGACACAGATACTTATGAGACGAATTAAACACTTGAATTACCAATCACTTCCTTTTTCACCTCATAATCGTAGAATTCAATTGAAATTTGTATTCGAGAGTTATATCGATTTCGATCCAAGTTCTTCAAAACTCCACAACTCAAATTGGGAAAAGAAACCACAAAGCAGTTCAAAGTCCATTAGTCGGCCAACTGCACGCATTCATTTAAACTAAACGAATGCATCTACTCAACTAACTGAACTAAAACACGAAATTGGTCACAAATCACTAATAACTATCATAATTGTTAAATATGCAGAGCAAAAGAGAGAGAATAAGAAAATGAACTCAAAAACAATACAACCGTCGAACAGGCATAAATTACAGTCGGCGATAAACGTATAAGCAAATTTGCATTAAACTCACCATAGAAAGAAGTTTCATATCCCATTCTAAACTACAAGCGAAAAATATCTCTGTAGATATCTAATAAATTGATTTTTATGGCTGTTAAGGAAAAACAATGGCGGTTGGTTTGGTTGACAGAGGCATGTGGAAGATGGGATCAGTGTTTGTTACGTAGCCAATTGATGCATGTGGCTTTCATTCGTGTTCAATAGACACGTACACCTCCAACTCCAAATTACTTCGTGGACGGGGTCGAGGCAATGACTTAATTGACATTTGACCTAGACGTTACAAAACACGTGAAAATTAAGAAAAAATAAGTTATGATACAAGTAAAGAAGAGTTAATTGTTTCAAAAATCGCTTTACTTATAAGAATTTGCTATTTGTACACCCAATTATTACACACTTGTTGACACATATATTGTTGTCAAAAACTCGTTAGATAAAAATAATAATTTTTTTAAACTATCAAATAAGATAATGTCACGTGACGTTGTGTAAAAAAAGGTGTACACGAAGCATGATTACAACTTATACCATAATCATGAACTGTTCACTGAACTTTAATATGATTTTCTTTGCTCATTAACTTTCTTCGTTTGCACTTCATCCATCACCCTAATAATTCACTACCAATTTTCATCGATGCGGCGATCGAAAATTTGACGTGACAACAAACGCCCAGTAAAATCATGCCAAATCACCTTAGGCATCCTCATCCGCGTAAAATGCATGCCACTTGTATTCCAAAACACGTTAAAAATAAAAATTCCATCTCATTCTTACTTCTTCAACAATCAGAAGTTGTCTTCTTCCCAAAATCACAAAGCAATTTTCCCCCAAAATCTGAAATCGACGAGCTCATCTTCATAAACCCAGAAGTTCACTCACGTCAACAATGCGACGGCAAACCGCATATTTCACTTCCGGCTACATGTAATTTTCGCATGGTTCCCAAAATACATACAAGAAAGCAGAACTCATAGTTCACTGAAGGCAAAAGATAATCACAGATAATAAATTGTTCATTACACGGTCCCAAAAGCATGTGAAATAGTTGTTGCATACAAAAAGTTACAAATGTTCCAAAAGCAACACAAAATGGTGTCCACCCATCCATGGTCAAGCAGCCAAAGAGATTTCAATGTAAGCTGCATCCACTTGTCAGCGTATGCGAGATGTAGCTGCAACCATCTTCGCACGTCGTCGGCCGTAAACTCTAGCACTCCACAACTGCAACGATTCATCAGCTTGTATCTCTTCAAAGCTGTCCACCATTTCATCCAAATTATCTGCCCACAGTTCCTCATTTCTGTCCTCCAAAGGGTCTACAGCTGGTGCCCGACTCGTCAATTGACGTTTCCCCCTTCTTGCAAATAACTTTCCCCACGAAGTAGAACACATTAACATAAAACACATTAAGGCACATACAATGTAAGCTTGCTACTTACACTTGCAGTCGACACTCTCGTTGGCTCGACTTCCGCCAACAGGGGATCAAATATGTCCTAGTAGACAAAATAGGAAAATTTTACTTGTCGGGAATTTTTTGGTATCAACGTAACTGTAAAAAACTCACATCCAGTACGACATGTGGTTTTGAATGTCTTCTATTGTGTCCATGCACACCACAAACGGAGTACATTTGGAAACAACTTAAATCCATGCACCAAGTGAAATAAGGTCAGTAATGCAAAAGCTTTCTTTCAGTTTATAAAACAGGAAAATAATGGAATTCGATATTCCACATTCTCCATCATATAATAAGCACAGAATAAAGAGCAAGAATCTGAAAAAAAAAAAATTAGCAGGAGGGAATAACGTATGATGGAATTCAATATAACAATTACATCACATTTTCCACATAGCACAGAAAAAGAGAGGATCTGAGTTTTTGAACTGAAGGAGGGGAAAACAAACTCCTTAGCAAGGATGGTAAAATGGGGTCAAGACACATACATTGCCAGTAGTAAAGTATTTAGACTGGATCGAAGGATAAATGCGTAATTGCATAGAAAAAAGTAAGCTGGGTGACCTTTGTCATTTAGCCCAGAGTTTCAATAAATAAAGGCTGTGAAGGTTGTTTTCAAAAGTTAAAATCTACATAACCCTGCTACACGAAATGAAATACCAAACTTTACACTTACTGGGATACAAGGTACTCAAATTTAACAATTAAAGAGAAACCATACTATTCGTTCCAAGTCCTTGATTAGTCAAAGCAGAAATACCTGGTAGACTTGATGAAGATAATCCAAATCCATGAGCAGCTATGATCTATGCAACGCACACGAACAATTGCACGAGAGAATTCACAAGTCCACCAAGAAATAGAATGGTACACAGAAGGACCATGGATAGGAAATATCCAAAAGAAAATGTTTTCCATAGGTAGTGGGCATCATGAACTCTCATCTATGGATAGATTAACATGCACTAGATGACAGTTATTGTCTGAACTAATCAATTTATAATAACCGAACTAATCAGAAGAAATATAATGTAGCACAGTTAAGAAAAATTATACAAATAGACAAGCCACTTCGTGTGTGTGCACTCACATGAGCTCATGCAATGTTAGCATTTATTCACAGATCATGAAAAAAGACTAGGACCGTCAATAAATAGTACCAGTAAAAATAGATTAAGTGTACATGTTAAGTATCATAACTACATTATGGTTATATTTACAAACCTAACGAATAATAGTATTTTTAAGCATCATAATTACATTATGATTACATTTACAAACATAAAGAATAATAGTTTTAGCCCAAAGAAACAATTTTAAAGCTGACAACATGGAGGAGCTACTGGATTCATATTCTACTGTACAATCAATTGAAAACAGTGTATGAAAGATAAAGGTAATCGCCATACATTAATCTTTGCATTCTGATCATTAAGAGATACTTGCAGGGACTACAATTACCAGTCTTTCTTTGAAAACCTGCATAAAAATATGATTCGAAGATAATAATATATTTTCAATTGGAATCATTTTGAAGGTCATAGGCCTTACCATTCTGAAGTGCTCCAACTCTTTCTCCAGTAAGGCATTGATGTCTCCTGCTAATGGCTGCATATTATTAGGGGATAGAGACTCGTATCTTGCTTCACTGAGTACCTGAAAATCACATCATATAAATTCAACACCAACAGCAAATCAATACACCTTAACTTATCTTTCCTTCAGAGCATTTTATAGATTTGCAGGAACTGATGAAAATTTTAATAATAGAATGACCATTTCTTTAATGCGTGCAAGTTGAACTCAGAATGTTCTCCCTCTGTTGCCAAGGGTTAAATATCCATCATAGGTATATCAATGCATTTAGAAGAGTTCACAAAATGCATACGATCCCACTCAAAACCCCAAACGTAGAACAAAATAACAAAAGAAATGAGTGGAAGACAAAAAAAGAAGATAGAAACAAAACCCTGTCTAACATATTGACTTGATTATTTAGCACTGCAAAATCATGAGCAGTCCTAAGTAGAAATTGCAAAGCTTAAAACAAAATCACAAAGTTAAAAAATAAGCCAACACAAATTGAATAGAGCAACTGCTCTGCCAAGCAACAAGAACCATCTTTAGGGTTCTAGAAACCCCCAACTCCATACTCTTTCACTTTTTTCTTTCTTCCTTCCTTTTTTTTAAGGCATACTCTTCACTTATAAGCACTGTACTTTAGAGTTTTTCTCTAAGTGTCCTTTTATCATGTCAGAGTTTCTTTTATATTCATACATTATTTTCAAGTTTCAAAAGTCAGTAACGATATTAATAATGCACTACGTTGCATGATGCACCGAAAATTGTAAATCACATGTTCTTTAGTTCAGGTTTTAAACCATGGAATACAGGTGCTGCTTCCCTGCAATTCACGATGTTCATATGGTTTCTTCAGAATATTTACACAAAGACCAGATCAATCCATCGAGCTGTAGAACCCACCAAATAGACTAACAGTTATATCCTGTAGCTAGGTCTTTGACAAGTTTCACAAGCAGATTCAAAGCAAAAACAATGGGATCCTGACTCGTAATAAATTAGAGATTTCTCACCATAAACTTTAAGTCTTATGCTAAATATAGAACTTTACACCTTATTATCAAAAAAAATCTGTTACTAAGATGAAATTTTCTAAGCAATAAATGGCTGAAATAACACGCATAAATGCAAAAGGCATTTTTCATATCCTATACCTGGAAACACCTATATGCCAACTTGCCAACTGCGGAGATTAGGGATGATAACTTTCAACTTGCATTTGGAGAATTCAAAATAGATAATAAAAGAAAGGAAAACAAAAGCTCTTCTATAAAGAGAATATTTTACCAATTCAAAACCTTCAGGAGAATGTGTAAATTCCATGTCCTGAAAATCCTTCGGAAGGCATTGCTGTGCTGCTGTAGATACACGTATAATTGTACAGAGGATTCTAAATTTCTGTTTTACCTAACACTCGAGAGAAAAGATCAACGCATCAACAACAAGTGGGCATGCAAAGACATACACACACACACTTGGAATACAGACATTAGGATACCTCTTCAGTAGATCCTTCAAGAGAATTAGATTTTGGATACTTTTTTCTATGGTGTCTCACCAGCAATGCTATTAACTGAAATGTTTTGAAATGTCGGTAGGATCTAGAAAACTTGAAAAAATTAACATGGAGGACAGTCGAAACTTAAGTAAGCCAAATACCTCAACCTCTTCATGATTATAACCACGGAGGTGGTCCCCATTCTGCATAGTAAAAGCACAACAGCAAAAATTAGTTTAACTGAAAAGTAAGTATTATATTTCATGCAAGAAATCAATTCATGTTAATCTTTCATTCTCTTGTTTTATCAATGGTATGATGAAACATCATCCACCTCCAGCCAAATTGCATGATATCTTAACAACTAAAAATCCAATTCCATATGTTATATGATCAATCAAAAGCATTAAATAAAAGAGTTCATACCATAATAACACGATAAGATTGCTTATGGTAACCCTTCTTGCCAGTACATAACCCAATATTGTGAAGCAAACAAGCAGCTTCTAGATACTCAAGATCAACTTCATCCAACCGTACTAAAACCTTATTGCTGCCATTATCACCATTGTAATGAAGCTCATTCCATTTTCTTAAGCCTTCAAAAATCTCCTGCAGAAACCAACTTAATAAACAACGGCACATGTTCCAACCACAAATCCATAAATATGTTCAGAACATCCATACCCTTGCAATGCCCGCACATATAGCAGCAGCCTTCATCCTTTTCTTATTATTAAATCTCGATGCCAGTCTGACCACCGACCTCCACCGAGCATTCGCATTCAGATCAAATCCCTCAAAAACTTGTCCTAACATCTCTGTAATTACACCCTCCCCTAATGCATATCCAGATACCTCCATCTCCTCAATCTCAAGCCTTTCGAATATGTCATCCAATAAAATTGTTCCAGCCAAAATGAACCCAGCTCGACTCTTAAAAAAACCCTCCCTCCTTCTCCTCCCTCCCATTTCCCTCTCTTCCTCACACAACCTTTCAACTAAACCCTTCAACTCCTTCCTACTGAATCTCCATTCTCTTTTGTAATACTCCTCAAATACTCCAACATTTTCATCTACATTGCTGGTATACCCTTTACAAATAGCTTTCTCAATTGCCTTGATTGTACCCGAGGAACCTATCACTACATCTATCTTAAACTCCTTAATTTTCTTGATTAAACCAGAATTTTCGATCTCTTTCTGTATGTGTTCTCGCATTCTCGTAATTGGGGTGAAATTTTGGGTTAAAGTTACATGACCTAATTTCAATGATTTAGAGAACAGCACTTTTCCCTTAAAACCCACAGTGAATTCAGTAGAGCCCCCACCAATATCAATTGTAAGAACCGTAGAGTGGAAAACCGAATAGAACTGGAGAACGCCGAGGTAAATGAGGCTGGCCTCTTCGATGCCAGACAGGGTTTCTATCGGACGTCCAAGTGTCTCGCGGACTGAATCGATGAACTGGATCTGGTTTGAAGCTTCGCGTACGGCAGAGGTGGCTACGAAGCGGGTATTGGAGGAGGGAAGGCGGTGGGAGTGAAGAATTTTCTGAAACTTCAGGAGGGCGAAGATTGCACGGTGGATTGAGGGGGCGGAGATGGTGGACCTAGCAGTGGTTGTAGTGGTGTCAAGGCCAAGGAGTACGGGTTCTTTGATGCGGTTCAGAGTGAGGAAGCGGCCGGAGTAGGGATCAGCGCTAACGATCAGGAGCTTGAAGGAGTTTGTGCCCATATCTACAGCGGCGAAGAGGTTGCTCTTCATGGTGGCCGGCGGAGGAGGTGGGTGACTGGTCGACATTTTCTTTACCTGGAAATTACTTTGCACGTGTTTGGCTCTCTTCTACAAAATGTAAATTAATCATGCAGAAACTTTTGACAGAAAACTTTGAAAGAGTTAATTGATTGGAAGATGGACAGAAAAAATAGAATTGATAAATACGCATTTATTCGAGTCAAATTAATAAGTTTTCATGTCGGCAAAGTATTGAATTTTACCTTAAGTTTTTTGTTTTAGTTGATCCGTTTCGAACTAATTGAAAAAGAAAGAATGATCAATTGGCCGTCGGATAAAAATTCATACTCTGGAATTTGAAGGGCTTGAATTGAACTAAAGAAGGACGTTGGTTGCCAATTAATTAGGTTTTGAGGGCTTGAATGCACATTCTAAACTATTGTTGGACATTGGTGCAAATTACAATTTAATATGGCAGGAAAGAGGTGGAATTTGTTAGCAAAATGGGCTTTGACACTT
>CADEPD010041259.1:0-13663 GCA_902829195.1 Fraxinus dipetala | reverse complement strand
CCTCACGCTATATATGTGCAAGGATCTATTGTGTTAATTATGCTCATAATCTCTACTACTAATTGTTGGAAATTCAAGAATCACATATAGCTTGATACCACTTTATATGAAATCAACCACCGGATTGAGATATTGAAGTTATATGTCACAATTAGGAAGTATTTGATCACAAGCAAACGAATAAAATATGACAGAGAAATTAAGAGAATCTATTACACCAATAATACTGGAGAAATATACAATTGATCATAAAGTTCTAGTAATATATTTTCTCACATTTATTAAATTGTATAGAAGTGCAGAATATATATAGGAAATATGTAGATGATGTCCAAACATTCCTAGTAAAGTTGTTGAAGAAGTAAGATACCAAAAAATCAAGTCCAAAAAAAATTTCAACTCCCAATGGGTTTCTAAAATAAAATTTCAACTTGACATAGGACTCCAATAACATTCCAAATTGAATTCTTCTTGACGTGCACTTCAATTAGAATTCTTCAATTATTTTCAAATAGGAATTTAGGTCACACCCAAATTATAACAATCTCAACCTTGATACGAATTCTACTGCAACAAACAAAGCTCCAAAATATTTTTCGCTTGGAGAAGAAAATGCGTCTGCAAGAAATGAACCGACTCTTTAACAATAACCAAAACTGATTTCTCAAACTAAACACAAAATACTCCACATCTTCTAATGAATCCAAGCACTTTGTTGAAGTTACCTCAAATTTCCAAAAAATCATAATGATTTTAAAATTCACCAAATTGGGCTGTAACACACCCCAAAGCAGAATCAAACTCAAATGCTTTTAAAGAAGACTATTTGCTAGATTATACACCATTTACTACGCTGAAAGCATGCTCAACAGAATCAGTATCCACATACCTTTTACCATTTGATTAGTCCCTAGTAATTGAATACAATAGCACCGCAGGTAATGGTAGTAAAGTGGCATTATTCATATCTCCTGAACTCCACTAAGCAGTATTCTTCAAATTTGACCATTTACGAGTTCCTAAAGGTATTGTACCAAATTGAATGTCCACCACGGTACTGAACTTGTGTTAATTGACTATGCTAGATTCTGCACGACCCTACAAGATGTATAATCGAGATATTTTACGTCCCTCCAATACAACCGGACACCCTTACAAACCTTCAAAACTCTACCTCCACCAAAGAACTCATAACCCTTTGAATCAATGATAGACAACGAGATAAGATTCTTCTTCAAATTTGAAATATGTCGAACATGGTCAAGTGATCTAATTGTCACATCCAATAGCTTCAATCTGATCGTACCATTTCTAGGAACCCGATAATGTGTATTGTCTCTCATAACCATGACACTTTTGAAAACGATTTCACATGCAGTAAACAAGTCTGTATTAGGACACATATGAAACACACACGCTGAATCTAGAATCCAATCCTCCCTTGATTTATAATCGATGTCAAAAATAGCCAAAAGATCTCTCTCACTCACAATGTTTTCTACAATGTCTGTTTTATCTGAAGTCTTTGATTGCTTCCCATATCGACTTGTAGCCAACATTTCTTTATTCTGCAATTTGTAGCATCTTTCTTTAAGTGTCCGTTCTTCTTACAGAACTTCTTACAGAAGTTACAAATCTAATTACTAAAGTTGAACTTCGATCTGCCCCTTCCAGAACCACCATGAGCAACAAGACATTTTCCATCTCTGGCCTCTGAAACCAGATGCTTTATCTTATCTTTTTACGAACAAAGCATCATACACCTCCTCAATGGTGAGAGTATTACGATTATACAAGATCGTGTCTCTAAATGAAGAAAGCGAAGCGGACAACGAACACAATAGGATCAAGGCCAAATCTTCTTTATCATACTTTACTTCCAAAGTTTTCAAATCAGAGATGATCTCTTTAAATACAGTCAAGTGATCTTCCAATGATCCTTCTTTTACCATCCAGTGAGAGTATAAATGTTGCTTAAGATGCAACTTGCTTGTTAAACTTTTAGTCATGCACAATTGCTCCAACTTCAACCATAAAGCAGTTGTTGAACCTTCCTTCAAAACGCCCTGAAGAATGATATTCGATAGATGAAGAAGAATATGAGAACTACCTCTTTATCCTTCAGTAATTTCTTCTTCGCGGTCAAAGTTGCGGGTATCTTGTCAATTTCCAGCAACGCATCATCAAAATCCTGTTGTGCGAGTACTGCACACATCTTAACCTGCTATAGCTAAAATCTAGTGCTTTGATCCAAAAGCGGAATGTTATATTTTATGGAAGCCATCACGAACAAAAAATCTCGAACAAATCAAACTCCGCACATTTGCAAAATTGCTGAACCTAGGCTCTGATACCATTTGTGAAACAAACAAGATATCAGAATCGTTCTGATGTCACTTGTTGTGTTAATTATGCCTAAAATCTCTGATATCAATTGTTGGGAATGCAAGAATCACGTATGGCTCAATACCACTTGATATGAAACCAACCACCAGATTGAGATGTTGAAGTTATATATCACAATTATGAAGTATTTGATCACAAGCAAATGAATAAAAGAAGACAAGAAAATATTGTAGAAAAATTAGGAGATTTTATTGCACAAATAATAATGGAGAAATATGCAATTGATCCTAAAGTTTTAGTAATCTCTTTTCTCACATTTATTAAATTGTATAGAAAAGCCACATATTTATAAGAAATATATAGAGGATGTCCAAACCTTCCTAGTAGAGTTGTTGATGAAGTAGGATACCAAAATTCAAAAATAAATTCCAACTCTCAATGAACTTCTAAAATAGAATTTCAACTTGACATAGGATTCCAAACTGAATTCTTCTCAATGTGCACTTCAACTTGAATTCTTCAATTACTTCAATAAGGAATTAAGGTCACACCCAAATTCTAACATAGTTCTTCTGCAAAGAGCTTCTTATTATCATTGTGAATGGAAATATTCAAAAGTGTTGTGATTAAATCTTCTTAGAGTCTCGATAGAATTTCACTTGAAAAATTTGAGAGAAGTGTAACAACTTAGGTATGGCATTAGGATATTCACCAAAGGCACTTGGAATGACAGCACACTTTTTGTCCATCCTGCAATTCTTTTGCATCATCCATTTGAGCAGATAGTTGTTTGGACATATTCTCCAACAATATCAATATGCCAATAAACTTCTTTTTTTTCCTTTCTAATTGGTACTCAAGATATAATTCCTGCATAAAAAGTTGGATATTTCTTCATGAGTATGACAAGTATCCTATTTGATTACACCCAGATATATGGCCCAGAGAGTAACTCATTTTTCTCGTATAAATAGAATTAACAATATACGTTTTGACAAATAAAAAAGTTACTCATCCCTTTCTATTGAAATGGGATTAAAAATTTATAACTCATTAACTAGTTTGTAAATGGAGAGTCCTATAATGATTATAAAACCAACAACCAAATTACTTCAAAACAGAGAAATATATATACAAAAACGATGCATCAACGGCTTTTTGGCCAACGCGCTCTGCTATCCGGACAGGGTCCTACCAGTGTTGTTCTCCACCAACGTCTCCACGACCTCTACCTCAGCCACGGCCACCATCAACGTTATCGCCATGACCTCCCTCCGTCATGACGGCCACCTTGGAAATTGGGATGATGAGATATGGAAGAGAAGGTTGAATTACGAACGTTAACGCTCTTGAAAGTGTTTCTATATCTTCTAATTAGAGAGGTAGAAATGAGAAATGGTTTGTTGAATTGAAATTGAAAGAGAGTATAAATGTTATAGGAATGGAAAAGAGGTTTGGAAAGTAAAGATAGTGATGAAATTGAAGGAATGAGATTTCAGCAAACGATTCTCGCCATTAATGGAGAGAAAGAAGGACGATAATGTGCAGAATTTCATTATAATGTGGTGGCTCCTAATTCTCTACAACGGGATGTTCGCTATGAAAGTGAAAACCGCAAGTGTACGGGTAGCGTTCAAGTAATAAAGTGGACTTTTTTGAGTCCTAATTGTCGATTTCTCAAGGAATGTTTACTTTCGATTACACAATTTTAATCAATTTAATTATAACAATAAAAAGGAACACACAAATTAAGATTAAATCTACAAAATAAGAAAATATAAATACTTGAGAATTTTGAAGGAAAATGTGGTTGGGATTCATGATTTCGTTTCACCATTGCCTAATTTATTTCTTCACAAGCCAATTAACAAATTACTCATTTATGATGTTAGATCCAATTTTTCAAGTTTAGCTAATTACCTCTCTTAAGTGAAATTAACCTTAATGAATTGATTTGACCTATAATATATATCTATGATTAAAACCAAACAACCACATTATTTTTTTGTGAAAATTGCTCAATAAATCATCTATTCAGGGTATATCTTTATCCCCACAAGGATCTAGGGTTTCTACTATTTGGTCCAAAATACATAATTTTTTCTCGAACGATGCACAAATTACTAAACACAATCATCTATTGGTCATATAAATAAAAATGCAATAATAATAATAATAATAGTGGAAACACATAAATATAAGTAATTTTAATATTAAATAGCAAACATTAAAGTTAATAAAGCTAGGTTAAACTCCAACCATAAATCCCAACACAAATATTTAGCACATGTTACATAAATGATGAAAATGAGAATATTTATAAAAATACATTACAAGTTTGGCAAAAATAATGGAGAAAATACAAGATTATAGATAAAATCCTTTTTTTTATTGATTTATTGAAGATAATAATGGCTCGCTCTTGATTTTCCCAAAGTTTCTCCAACTTCTTTGATAAATTCTCTTTGTGCTCTTGGTTTTTCCTTCGAAAAATTACAAGTGAATGGAAAGAACACGAAGAGAAAAATGAAGAAGAAAAATGAAAAGAAAAAGAAAATGAAGAGAATCATTCCCGTGGTGGCTACATTTGGCTTCCTTCAAAGCATGTTTCATTAATTGTCTCATGTCCCTAGAATTTCGAGAAAAATAAAAAATGGGCCCAACAAGTGGCTTGGGCGCGTAGGAAATATAAAATGGCGCCTAGGCGCTATGTTTCTGCCCAACTTAAGGTTGCATGTGTCTTTTTGTTTCTTATTTGTTCTTTTTCTTTTTCATTTTCATTTTAGCTCACAAGTCCTTCAGTAATTGCACATTTGCTCCTCAACTTTGATCTTGTACAATTTGGTTCTTAAATTTTGACTTTTCTTTCAATTATGCCTTCCATGAATTGCACCCTAGGATCCTACAACTTTATGCACATATGCATTTTGGTCCCCAACTTCATGATTTTGCATACTTTTTTTATCCATTTTTCTTCATTTTTCATTGTTTCCATTTCCACATGTGATTTTGACCTATAAAAGCAATTATTATATAATTGTGAGTAGAATTTCATCAATTTCATCAACAATAGCTCGAATTAAATGTCCAATAAGTGTGTAAAAATACATTTATCAAACAACACCAAATTTAAGCTTTTGCTCGTCCCCAAACAAGATTATCTACAACACAATCAAGCAACATGCTATAATGATCAACATATTAGATAGCTTGCCAAATATATCCATGAAAATATCATTGTGTAATTAATTCACAAGTGTGCCTCCAAATAATGCTACGGAAAACAATTTGAGCTTATCCATTTTTCGACTGTCACTTTCAATCATCATCTAAATTAGGAAAAAAGTTGTTAAGATGAAAAAAAATTCAAATTAGCTCCAACCCGACACTTCATATATTTCCTTTCCTGCTCGTGAGATTCACGTCTCCACACATATGTTTCTTTTCTTTCCTAAGGTGTAATTCTAAACATTGCACTCAATTACTCTTTTCTTTTAACGCTCTGATTCGGTTGGATCTAACTGACAATCTCAACATCAGGTAATTTGATTATTTTCCACTAATGAGTGCTTCTATATTTAAGCTTATACTAAATAACTCAAACATACTAGTTATCTAAGTCCAAGCATCAAATGCAAATGCACAATATTGATTTTTTTCAATTGAAGCTCATTATTGGCCTCACCTCATTAAACTTTCTTCTTGACCCCTATAGCGAGTTTTAGATTGATAACTCCCCGATTTTTTAGACCAAAGGGTACTAGGTTTCAAGATACCCTTACGAATTGAAAAACTCGAGTGTAAAAAAGATATATATTGAGGCAATAATTCAACAAGTGCAATGTTCTTTTTTAAGCACAACAAAACTACTTGAGGCTTTGATCCCTAACATATGGATATTACCTTACTTATATTTAGCAAAATACACTCCATATAATTTTTTTTCAACATGCATGATTATCAACACACTTCTATATATTATCCTTCATCAGCTCGACGGCTCTCAAACTTATCTCACAATAAAGTTAAATGAATGAGAAGAAAATATAAGATTGGTAGAAATTTATGCACAACTCGCAACCTAGGTCTTCCAATTCAAAAATCTCTCCATCAAAAAATAGCCTCCATATCTAGATGACAATTAATCATGACTATTATACTCAAGGTAACTTGGGATCTCACATCGAAACAAGCAAATTTTTGGAAAAATAAAATTAACCATAAATAGCATATTTGGTCATATATAGCTCATGAATTAACCATAATTTTAAACATCAAACAATCCAAAGCCAGCAAGGCTATCTAACATGTCAACACATAATCATCCCTATTTAAGCACAATCACTCCAAACTTAAACAACACATTATCCTCATTGTGGAAAAGAATAAGATAAAAGAGAATAAGGGATAACGAAACTTCCCATGTTGGACATTTAGGAAAATGTATCAATACTTGATTTGAACTTGTGATGCTTTTGAATAACTCATTTTCAATTCACCTCCAAATTTGTGATCAAGCCTTGACTTGATTTCAAATCATTTTCTTCAACAAGCATCTCATGGAATAACTTTTGGTGTCTTACAAAATCACAAGTAATGAGTAAATTAAACGGGCTAAGATAAAGTTGGTAG
Organism: Fraxinus dipetala; assembly: GCA_902829195.1. Taxonomy (NCBI): domain Eukaryota; kingdom Viridiplantae; phylum Streptophyta; class Magnoliopsida; order Lamiales; family Oleaceae; genus Fraxinus; species Fraxinus dipetala. The sequence goes on along the minus strand of CADEPD010041259.1, from coordinate 6,685 downwards.
CGTGACCAACATAGTCAAAATCAACCTCACCTTGTTGAGAATCATGATAAACATAGGACTTCAAAAAGTTATTTAACTACAAAAAGTTATATCTAGTTAAAAAAGCGAAAAATAAAAAGATTAAGGGTTAAAAAATTGGGTTGCCTCCTTACAAGTATTTTTTTTCATAATCTTTAACTCAACTTTGGTGATAAAATCATGGGTATCTAAAGAAGGCCTTGGATGCTTTGTCCATTTTTCGTCGTATGGCTTTGCTCCACTTTCCATTATTTCTCCAAACCTCGACTTTGCCCCTTTCAACGTAGTAGGACTTTCTCGTTCCGTCCGGTTCAAACTCAACAACGTAGATTTCCACCTCCTCATTGGACTTAATCACAAAATCAATTTCTATGCAATCAATGAAATCGGAAGAAGTATGTTGATTTGGTCTTCGTTGATTTCTACATTTTTTATCGGTTCCTTTGTGATTAAATTATCATCTACTTTAAGCTCTTCTACAATCGTTGATATTTTTTTTCAAATTGAATGACTGATCCGCAATCTAGATCTACGGGTAATGAGAAGTTGGTTACATCGACTCTTTCAAGTGGATAATACCATCACTTTTGAAATTCATCACAATACATGAAATCTTCCAAAGCATATCATCTTCATCCAACTTGACGAGTTCATGATAATATTTTGCAGGTATCTTCTCATTCAATAAGCGATGACCATCTCCCAAAAGTTCGATGTCCCTATACCAATCGTTAGGTTCATAATCTACTGCTAGCATGTAACTCTTATCAAAATTGTCTAGTGATTTTTCTGACATTTCAAATATCACCTAAACAAAAGAAGTTTTAACGTTGATACATCAGTGTATGAATACAAGCATAGCCTTGTACAATGCATCGCGTAATAAATTTCACATCTTGGATCACCTCAAAGCATATATTCGTAGTCCATGTAGAGATTACTCTTTGTAAAAAAAAATTATTATTTTACCGTCGTTGGAATCATGAATATATAACTGAAAAAATACATGGGAATAATACTAATACAAGAGAAATAAAAATATGGGGGTCAACCAAAAGATACAAATATATTAAAAAGACAAATAATAATAAAAATTAAATAAAAATTGTTAAAACTAAAATTAACTAAAGTGGTAATAAAAGTAAAGTATTCATATGTAACTAAAGTGGTAATAAAACTAAAGTATTCACTGTGAAAGAGCAAGTTATAAGTGCACGGGTCGCATTCAAATAATAAAATGGACTTTTTGAGTACGATTTATTGATCCCTCAAGGAATGTTTATTTTCGATTACACAACTTTAATCAATTTAATTCTAATAACGAAAAGAAACACGCATAACTAAGATTGGGATTTGAAAATAAGGAAAAAAATAACTAAAAATCTACAAAATAAGAAAGCATAAATATTTGGGAATTTTGAAAGAAAACGTGATTGAGATTCAGGATTTCGCTTAACAGTCGCCTAATTAATTTCTCCACAAATCAATTAACAAATTACTCATTTACGATGTTAGATCCGATTTTCAAATTTAGTTAATTATCCCTCTTGAGCAAAATTAATCATAATTGATTAGTTTAACCAACTATATCTCTATATCAATTAAAACAAAATAATTGCATTAAATCTTTGTGAAAATAGTTTAATATATCACTTAGTATTAGGGGTATATCTCTGTCCCCTACAAAACATATGGTTTCTACTATTTGGTCTAAAATGCAAAATCTTCTCGTGAACGATATATAAATCACTAAACACAATCGTCTATTGGCCATATAAATGAAAATGCATTAATAAAAATAGTAAGTAATTTTAATATTAAATAACAAACATTGAAATTAATAAAACTAGATTAAACTCCAACCATAAATCTCAACACAAATATTTAGCACATGTTCTATAAATGATTAAAAAAAAAAAGATAATATTTATAACAATACATTACAAGTTTGGCAACAATAATGGAGAAAATACGAAATTATAGATAAAACTTTTTTTTTATTGATTTCTTGAAGATGATAATGACTTGCTCTTGATTTTTCCAAAGTTCCTTAAACTCCTTTGACGAATTCTCTTTGTGCTCTTGGTTTTTCCAAAAATAAAAAATTAAAAAAAATTACAAGTGAATAAAAAGAAAAAGTAGAGAAAAATGAAGAAAATAAAATGAAAATAAAAAGAAAAGGAAGAGAATCATCCCCACAGTAGTTGCGTTTGGCTTTCTTTAAAAGCCCTAAATTATGTTTCACTAATTATAGTCAAGTTCCCAGGATTTCGAGAAAAATAAAATCCGGACCCAATAGGTGGCTTGGCCGCTTGTGCACCTAGGCACTTTAAGGTGGCACCTAAGTGTCATCTATCTACCAACTTCAGGTTGCACGTGTCTTTTTGTTTCCTTTTTCTATGTTTTTTTCTTTTTCATTTTAGCTCACAAGTCCTCCAATAATTTCACATTTGCTCCTCAACTTTGATCATATACAATTTGGTTCTCAGATTCTGATTTTTCTTTCAATTATGCCATCCATAAATTGCAACTCAAGGTCCTACAACTTTTTGCACTTATGCATTTTTGTCCCCAACTTCATGTTTTTGCACACTTTTAGTCCATTTTTCCTTGTTCCATTTCCTTAGGTGATTTTGACAGATTATAGAATATAGGTTCTGGTCGGGTAAGGTTTATATTTGGATACTTCTAACTAATTATGTTACAAACTGTAATTAAAAAAATTACAACTCTTATTAGAAGATTACAGCCACAATTAACTCTAATTTTACAACTCACGCCAACACTCCCTCTCAAGTTAATGCGTATAGATCTCTAATGCCCAACTTATCTTATAAGTTGTGTACGTTCTTGCTACACATGACTTTGGTTAGAATATCTGTCAATTGATCTTTAAACTTGACAAATGAGAATCGGATTATCTTAGCTTCAAGGTCCTCTTTAATAAAATGTCGATCTACTTCTACATGTTTTGGTCAATCATGTCAGACAAGATTATGATAGATATCGATAGCAGCCTTGTTATCACATAAGAGATCCATATCACAGTTTGTAGTGAAGCTAATTTCTTTCAATAGTCTTCTTAGCCAAAGGAGTTCACAAAGACCTTTAGCCATCCCACGAAACTCTACTCATGTGCTCAATAGAGCTACTACCTTTTGTTTCTTACTTTTCCATGTTCCCAAGTTCTCCCTCACCCTAACAAATGTAGAATACCTTGAGGTAGACTTTCTATCGAAAATATTTCCAACCCAGTCAACATCTGTGTAGCCTTAAATCCTTAAATGATTGTTCTTTGAGAGCATAAGTCTTTTTCTAGGGCATGACTTTATGTACCTGAGGATTTGAATCACGGCATCCATATGATCTTCACTTGAGTAATGCATGAACTGACTTACCACACCTATTGTGTAAGCAATATTGGGTCGTGTATGTGACGACAAATGAGCTTTCCTATCTTTGGTACCTTCCTTTGACTATTAGCACTTGGTTAGGTTATTTTCCAAGTTTGTGATTCTGGACAATTGGTGTATCTGCAGATTTACATTCCAGTAATCCAACTTCTGATAAAAGGTCTAGAGTATATTTTCACTAAGAAAGGAATATACCTCGCTTGGATCTAACAACCTCAATTCCTATAAAACGCTTGAGACCTCCCAAAGTTTTCATTTCAAAATTGGCCGCCAATTGTTTTTGGAGTCTTAAGATCTTGTCCTCATCATCTCCTGTAATAATCAAGTCATCTACGTAAAATATCATGGTTGTTATCTTAGTTCTTCGATGTTTCAGGAAGAGAGTATGATCTGGGTTACTCTATCAAAAACCATACTTTCATATAGCTAGGCTAGGCAGTCCAAACCAGAATTGAGGAGATTGTTTCAAGTCGTACAGTGTTCATTGTAGTTTACATACAACTTTACCAAAGGTCACATATCCTGGAGAAACATCTATATAGTTATTCTCTTTAAGATCTCCATAGAGGAAGGCATACTTCTCGTCTAACTGATGCAATGGCCAGTCCATGTTTGCTGCAAGAGATAGTAGAACTCTAACAATATTTAATTTGGCCACTAGTGAGAATATCTCCTGATAAGTATTTAATTTGGCCACTGTTGAGAATGTATACTGATATTCTACCACCATATGTTTGCGTATAGCCTTTTGCTACTAGTCTTGCTTTTGTAGTGCTATATTATTCTATCAACTTTGTACTTGATAGAGGATACCCATTTGCACCCTACTATCCTATGTCCTTTAGGTAAAAGAACAAGGACCTAAGTCTCGTTCTTCATTAGTTACTCAATTTCTTCCTTCAAGCTTGAACCCGTCTTGGATGTTTCAATGCCTCATCAATACTTGTAGGAATATGGTGCGAAGATAAATCAATTGCAAAGTTCTTGAGTGGTTCATAAAGTCTCTCTATAGAGACATAATTAGCTATGAGATATTTTGATCTTTGTGACTTAATCTCAGGTGACTAACTACTTGATGGTTTTCCATGATTATGCTTGAAAGGTAGCTCATAACCATGATCAACCTCATTATTTGAGATAAGAGGCATAGTAGGAGAACTTACCTCGATGATATTCTCAAGAGATGGGTCGTTAGGTACTGATGAGGTACTATTTCAGCTTTATAAGATATATCAGGAGTCGATTCCGTAACAAGTTCCTTATCAATTGATTTAGTAGTTGTTGGTACTACTGTTTATGTATTCTTAGTGCTGCTCTTCATCCCGTGTCTCTCCCTAAAGAGAAGAATGAAAAAGGTATTGGTCTCGAGGAAAGTAACATCCATAATAAAATAGGTGTGTCGAGTAGTCGGATCATAACAACTATAACATTTTTGATGGATGACATATCCTAACAAAAAGTACCGAAGAGCACGGGGATCAAGCTTCCTGCATTGGTTTTGGTAAAGATGAACAAAGTCACTGCATCTGACCAGTAGGAACTTGGAACGTATGCCCCAAGTAGAAGTACTCGGGCCATTTCAAGAATGTGACAATTTTTTTGCTCGACTATACCATTTTACTAAGGTATCTGAGGACACGATGTTTCGTGAATCAATCTGTGATGATGAAAGTACTCATGAAACTAATGATTTACATACTCGCTGCCATTATCGAACCTATAGATCTTAAGCTTATTTAAGAACTGAGTTCGAATCATATCATGAAAAGATTCAAAAATAGTAAAGATTTCATTTTTATGTTTCAATAAGTATAGTCAATTCATTCGAGTATAGTCATCAACAAAAACTACAAACCAGTGAAAACCAGATAAAGTAGGCTTTGGGGAAGGCTCCTACACATCTGAGTAAACTACTTGGAATGGAACTTTACTCTTATTCATACGTAATGGATAGGGTACTCGACGACTTTAGCTAAAATAAAAGTTTCACACTTAGAATCCGAAATAAACAATTCTAAAAATAAACCAAGAAACAAATGTCTCAAATAACCAAACGAATGATGACCTAGCACACGGTGCCAAAGCCAAATCTATTCCGCCTTGGTATCACTCGGCTGACCAACATGATGTACTCAATCCACACTGAAATCATCCATAAAATAGAGTCCCCACTCTTAGTACCATGCCCAATGATCTCCATCAATAGAATATCCTGAATAAGACTATAAAAGGGTAAATAAGTGAAGTGCAATTGAGCTCTCTTTAGTAATTTGACTTACAGATATTAGCTTATGGGAAAGGTAAGGCACAAGTAAGGTACTAGATAGTGATAAAGCTAGTGATAACGTTACAGTGCCTGCCTTTTTTTTACCGAAAAGATAACCCCATTGGCATTGGCAATACTAGCCCGCCAAGGTCCAAGGAGGAGTATGTTGACAAAATCTTGCGCATCAAATGACATATGGTCAGTTGCTCCGGAATCAAAAATCCATGTATTGTAATCATTACTGCTATTAAACCAAAGAAGAGATATACATGAATTGGAGGTGGGAGGTTCTGTCGAATGAGGGATAACTACGGTTCTGCTACAAAAACTATAGCCTTACTAGTATTAGCATCTTTATTAGCTCCATCATGTCTCTTCCTGGCTTGAAGATCATGCCACCAATCTATATATCCACGTAATTTAAAGCACGTATTATGGGTGTGATTAGTGCTCCCACAGTGAGAGCATTTTGTTCCCTCAGTATTGATCTTTTACTTCTAATGAGAATTAGCATTTGACCCGTTGTTGTTCAAAGGCAAAGACCCAACATTAAAGGCTGAACTCGAGCCATTCTTGAAGCATTTGGATGCCAAGACTACTTCAGGTGTATCTTTCGTGCCTCCAGTTTCCATCATCACAGCCTGTCCGATCACTTCTTTATGCACACGGGCATAAGATTGCTCTACTATAGGAAAATGTTCAATCTGTAATAGTCCACTCCGAATATGGTTAGGTGGTCATCAAGTCCATCTAAGAAAACATATACTCTATCTTCCTGAAGGATAAAATTACAGTGCTTCACATAAGTTGGGCACTGACGAGTCCAATTATGGTCGAGCTCAAGCATGTTGCTTGAGGACCACCTTGCTATTTTGGCCACGATGCCTCGTGACCTCCTCGAGCATGTCACCTCGAGATTGTGTCTTCCCAGCCCAATAGGTCTTCTTCGAGATCACAATTACAACCTCGTGCCATGCAATCCTTGACT